>JARHVA010007985.1:317500-457500 GCA_037957365.1 Torreya grandis | reverse complement strand
CATGGCATCAATTAGTATGATGGGTTGAACACTAATGCCAAAGATAATAGACTTCCCCATATTTAGGGAGACTTTCTAGAGGTAGTTTAGAAGGACCTATATGGTCTTGTCTTTGGGTTGGGCAATGATTGGGTTTAATGTGTCGATATACTATCTAATTTTTTGGTAGTGGGTAGAATAATGGTTATTTTTTCCATGAAATAAAAAAATACGTGTATTATTATACTATGGAGATCTATTAGTTTAAGGGTAAACAAAGAAGCTTGCAGATCCTGATATAGATTACAAAATTTAGTCTAATGACCAAAAAATCTATGAGTATCACAATAAAGCTTATCAACCAATTATGTGGGTAAGGGATCAAGCTAAGGTAATGGTAGAATACCATTACCCAAGAAGGGAAGAACTAAAATAGAAATTGACTAGGCTCATATGTTGGTAGGGTTGGCTATATAGTGGGTCTAAAAAAGTTGGTTAACATCTATTAAGGATTTATACTGGAAAGGTCATGAAGGATTCATAGGCAAAATGATAATGTCATGTCATGACATGATCTATGAGCATAATTGTAAGAGGCTTTGTTGTGAATGGAGGCATAATATGTGAGTCTTCCATCTCTATCCTAATGATTTATTAGATGATAAATTTGTTTTTTTAATATTATGTCATCCAAAATAATAATTTAACTTGCTAACAAAGTCAACTAGGTCAACTAAGTTTGAAAAACTTGGGGTTAAAGATGACCTATTAATAGAGTCGATTGAGTCTAAAAACCTTGCATGTAAAGAAAATAACTAAGTCAAGATGATTTATCTAGTTACATGTCATTGAATAAGACATGTAAAAAGAAAAATAGAGTTGATTAGATCAACTATGTGTTAAATATGTGCACAAAAAGTTAGATTGAGTTGATAGATTCGATCCAGTGATGTAAAAATGAAATAAATGAGAAATGATAATAAATGAAAGTGTGAAAAAAAACTTTCAAGGGTTATTTCATGTTGTTTTCACCAAAATGTATACAAATCAAAGTGAATCTAATCTAAAATTGATCCTAGATCAAAGACGATAAATCACACTAGCCCTTCTGCTTATTAGTACATTTAGACAATCAAGGTCATGACCAATATGGATTTTCTAGACCTAACTAAGGGTTCTCTTACCACACAATATCACTAAAGAGGGTTTCAAATCCTCTAGTCAAGCAATACCACATAATAACCCTAGCTAGGTCTTATGTTTTCTTATCAAATTAAATGATAAAGTAAATTAAAGATAACCTAGTGATCACCAAAGAATGTGGCACAAAATGGGGTAATAGACATAAAATTATTCATACAAATAAAAAAACTAATCAAGTCAATGTAGAGGTAATCCTAATGCATGACGAGGGAAACATATTCATAAGCTAACACATTCAAATCTATCTACTTAATAAATAGGAGTGAGATTTAGGAATACTCACTTTGAAGATGAATCTGTCGAGCATCAATATCTCCCTTGGCTAATGGTTCTTTGTAATAGGTTGTTGTGGTTTGTAAACATAACAAATATAGGTCAGATCTGGGCTAAATGACTTCTCTTATGCATCCAAAAGACTTCTTCGATAAGATGAGATTCTTATATACAAAGGTAAACTCTAAGTAATGGCTCCTCAAGTAGAATGGTGGATAAGATGTGTAAATAAATAATTATCTCTATCTCTCTATAATGAAAATAGTAAAAATAATGTTTTTATATAGGTGAATCTAATCCTAACCCCTTCCAAATTTTTAATCGATATAGTCGACCCAATTGACTATGTTCTTTAAAAGCAATTAGGTCTTGGACTAGGTCAGTTGGGGTCAAATTAGTCCCATAACATGCTAATTTCTAGGAACAAGGTTGGCCCATGTGACTTTATTTGACAAAACATCATAAAGATATTTTGACTTAGGTAGGGGTTGTTTGAGGCAGTGAATTGCTTGGAGGATTGTGTAAATAATGTGTTAAAATTTAGGTAAATTTATAGGAGAGGTTTGTGTTGGTTGTAATTGGTGGTATACATGAAAATAATCTTACAAAGTACCAATGGTCTGCCCACCCCATTCCCAACATACTCTTTAAGGCATACACTAAGAAAGATTGAGACTCGATGGGTTCTTGCAAGAAGAAAGCATCAATAATTGATAAAGTTTAAAAATATTGTGTGTATAAAGGAAGAGCATAAAATGTAAGATCTCAAGCAATCTCTATCTCCCTTCTATCAAATCAATTGAGATAGACAAAGGATAAAAATATTAAAATACCATAATCATTTTGTAAACATTCGACTATTAAATTCAATAAAATGTCAATAATTAGGTCCTTAAAATATAATAATAAGTAATTATGTGGCTTAAAGTCATATTAAAATGAGATTATTAAAAGAAAAAGCACAATATTAGAGTCTTGAAAAGTAAAGATACATTATAAAAGCATAATGCCTTACCATGAGTTTTTTTAATGGACAATTTATCCATACATTTATCTTAAACTCATAATCAATAATTGGTTTTTTTCTTTTTCATTTCTCAAAATATCAACTCATATACAATATTCTATAAAGAGTTCCACTCACCCCAAGTTTGGATTAAATATTTATATTATTATTTTGTATCTTTACATTTAAATGTGGTGTTTAATGTGCCTTATTTACATCATTTAGTCCAACAAATAAGATCCACCATTCGAATACCCACGCCATAATTATATAACTTTATTTTAGACTTCCTAAACAATGTATATAATAATTGAGAGCTTGCTAAACAAGCATAATATCATTTTTAGACTCATCAAAAAATGTATTTAATAAGTAAAGGCTTCACGAAACATTATTTATACATTTTTTTGAATTTATGTATCTAATTCCAATAAATTCTTCAAATTTACTATACACATGAAATAATCACTTTGCATATTTGCTAATTCTTTTTCCCATTAACACAAGTATCGATTGATATGAGTTTAATTAAACAATAATTCATATGAATCTTTGTACCATCTTATTTCATTTTCTTTAAATTTCTATTTCTAATTTCTATATACACTTGTTAATACTTTTTCCTATTAAGGCAGGGATTGGTCGATACGTGACTCTTGTTAAATTTGTATTCAAGAATTGTGCATAAGAACGATTGACAACTTACCACGTAAATAGGTATTGAAATACTATTTACATATTTTAGTGAAAACTTATTTTGTATTAAATACATTTAACAACTATATTAATCTATTGGTAAAGTTTCTTGGTTCATAAAAAATCCATTAGAAATCAATTTTTAATGGATACAAAAACTCACCTATTTAGAATTTGTATTCAATTTAACTCTTGTTGAATTTGTATTCAATAATTATGCGTAAGAACCAATCACAACTTATGATGTAAACCATATAGGTATTGGAATGCTATTTACATATTTTAGTGAAAACTGATTTTGTATTAAATACATTTAAAATCTATATTAATCGATTGGTAAAGTTGGTTGGTTCATAAATAATTTATTAGGATCAATTTTTAATATTAATTCTTTTTCCCATTAACGTACCGATTGATACGAGTTTAATTAAACAAAAATTTATATAAATCTTTGTACCATGTCAATCCATTTTCTTTCAAATTCTATTTCTAATCGCTATATATACTTGTTAATACATTTTTCTATTAAAACAAAGATTGGTTACTACATGACTCTTGTTCAATTTATATTCAATAATTATACATAAAAACCAATCACAACTTACCACATAAACCACATAAATATTGAAATACTATTTACATATTTTAATATAAATTTATTTTATATTAAATACATTTAAAATCTATATTAATCAATTAATAAAATTACTTTAATGAATAAAAATCCTTTAGAAATCATTTTTTATGAATACAAAAACTCATACCCTATTAAAAAAAATGAGACTAAATTGATTTTTCCTGAAAAATAATAAAATAATAACAATATAGTGTTAATGATTAACCTTTTGTATATAACAGTTAAATGTCATTTAATATATTTTTAAACGCCCTAAACATTGGCACATAATATCAAATATTTTCCTCTGAAACTCAAAAGGTAAATAGTTTGCATTTGTCTCACAACTACTATATCAACCACTACCCTTACACGGCCCACCCACCAAACTGTACCTGAATAATATGCACTCCAGCATCCATCTAGGCTGTAAAACACCTGTCTCATCTAGGTTATGCTTGGTCCACAAGTATTCATTAGATGTTTTTTTTAATGTGACTCTTTGAGAATATAAAAGAATGTAGGTACGTTCGATTGATTTTTGACATTGAACATGTTTCATGTATTTGACACTAATTTTGAATTTTAAGGGGGCAGTGACAGAGGCACCCGTCTTAGATAGCCCCGGTTTTTATAATTGTAATATATTTAAAACCAATTTTCCGTCCGTAAAGAATAAATAATTTCTTAAGCCTCTTCCTTGACCTGCTCCTTCAGTTTCAAATGTAATACATTTAAAAACAATTGTGCATCTACAAATAATAAATAATTCTTTACACAAGCCTCTTCCTTACCCTGCTCCTCGATCTTCAATTTGCAAACTTTTTACACAAGCCTCTTCCTTACCCTGCTCCTCGATCTTCAATTTGCAAACTTATTAAACAACCTGTTGCATGGACCATGGAGCATCTAATAAATAATTTCTTATACCAGCTTCAATTTCAATACATTTAAAAACAATTGTGCGTCTACAAAGAATAAATAATTTCTTACACAAGCCTCTTCCTTACCCTGCTCCTCCAGCTTTAATTTGCAAATTTATTAAACAACCCCGTTGCATGGACCATGGATCATCTCTTCTCTTTTCTTCTAACAATCTACGGTGGAGAAAGAGTATGAATATTAACAGCTACCACATATTTTCATAAAAATTCAGTGTTGTCCCTTCCAGTTAATTAATGAAACGAATCCATTCGGCCTTGCTGGGAACACCTCCATTGACAACGGTGAGCAGATAATACCCTGAAGGAGCAGCCACCGGGCTTGGAGGAGCAGTCAATCCCACCAAATATCCGCCACTTCCTTTGATGATTGCTGTGGCTGCCAACGACAACATTCTCTGATTCATTGACCACGTGTGCGTCGTGAACGGAGGGGCGTAGACATGAAAATGAATATTGGAGCTGGGTCGCCTGGGAAGAGCGAAGCGGACGACAAATTTGGAGCCGTATTTGATTTCCCTTACCGATATAGAGGTGATGGTCGCCCTTTTCGGGTCGTAGTTGGAATGCAGGTAATAAGGAATGTACGCTTCCACTCGAAGTTCCGTGGCAAAGGGCACGCCAGACAAACGGTATCCAAAGTTGGAGTTGCTTCCACCCACCAGCACCCGTCCGTCTGGAAGAACATTTGCCGTAGAATGGTACATTCGAGGAATTTTTGTGGGTTCCAGCACTCTGAACCGATTCCCCAGGGCTTCCGCGGGTCTGTATAGAAAGGGGCTTATGGCGGGCTCCCTTGCAGATTGCCAGCCGGCAGTTCCTTGCTTGGCACCGTTGATTATCAGAACCTCTCCAGTAGGAAGGATAAGCATGTCGCTCATTACCCTAGGGCCAGGCATGTCCTCCATTTGCCATTGAGGATTTTGAGATGTAATCTCCATCCTCCCGCAGCTCTTCAATGCCTGCACGAACGTTTGATTAAATGTGGCCTTCTTGAAGGCTCCATCGGGCGCTCCTCCGCAGATGAAAATCTCCACCTTTTGAAATTTGTTATCGGAGTCGAGCGGGAGCATGACGGAAGAACCGGAAGAAGGGTAGTTCCGTGCGCCGCCACCCGGCATGGTCGGGAAAGTTCTGATCACCTGGTTCTTGTTGTAGTCGAGCAGAATGGAATCCCTGTTGGCGAAGATAAACAGATTTCCGTCCGAAGACAGATGTAGAAACGGATACAGATTATTCTCCTCGTCGACTACATTGGTCTTCACCAGAAATGGGAGCTGGAAAGCCCCCTCGCCGGGTCGCTTTGGGACAAATTCGTAGTTAAACGATCTGCGGCCTCCTACGACGATAATCCGATCATCCGGCAAGATCTGATTAGAAGCATACCATCTTCTGGAGGACAGCAGTGTTGGGGATTCGACCCAGTCACAGGATGTGTCTGAGCATGGTCTGAAGTAGCGAGTAACCCTGTCGCCATTGCTCCACCCGCCGGTTTGCACTAGCGTTCCATTGCTAGCAAAGGAGGCTGAAGAACAAAAGGTGTCCGTTACAACGTGCAGAGGCCTCACCGTATTGGTGGCGATGTCGTACTCGACCGAGTGCGCCCAGCAATCTTCCGTTGTAGATGCAGTTTTGTCATTGCAGGGGGGGTCAGATCTGGGGATCTGCGACGGACCGGCGAGCGTCTGGTCGAAGATGAGAACTTTGTTGGTATGTAAGAGCGTCATATGCATTGCAGAAACTCCAGCGTTTTCCAACAGAAGCTCCCATCTTCCTTTGAGCAGCTGGTGTGCTCCAACTTCAACTTGTAAAAAGACAAAGCAAAGCACCATTACTTGGATCCATATTCGCCTTGATATTATTGATCCCTCCATTACGATCCGTTTTCGCATACAATGCCAGCAACAATGTGAATGTTGAGGCCGCGTATAAACACTTGGCTTGATCCCACTTGCCAACTCAGGAAGACGTTGAATGGTAACTCATGAAGGGCCGATATTTATATTTATGTATGAGGTGCCGTGTTCAACCACGAACGAATATCTGTCACATACGACAACCCTCGGCCAAGCTGGAACGCACTGCATTCGGAATAGAAATCTAATGAAAACAGCTACCCACAACGCGTTTCTTTCTAGGCATAGTGAAAGCGATGTTGAAACTTCCTGCTTACCCCTTTTACATCATTATGCCCCTTTTTGCAACATTCCGGGTTGGTAACGCTGTACATCAAATTTGACGTAGGCATAGTAAATTTGATACGGAGATGGCCGTATTTGTCTTTTAAATTGGAAAAGAGAATGTATATGTTTTAAGTTTTTTTTTGGAAAGTTATTTGGGAACTTGATCGAACGTAGAATTAGCAATTGGGCAGAAAAAGAAGGGCAAAGAGCAAAGGGACAGGTTGGTTTTAGACCAAGGCACTCTATCATTGATCATAGTATTACTCTTAGGCATTTGATTGAAAAAGCTTGGAACACCCAAGGTGGGGAAGCTTACTGTTGTTTTGTGGATTTTAAAAAAGCTTTTGACACAGTTCCCAGAGACAAACTCTGGAAAATGATGGAATAATTGGGGGTCCCTGATGAGTTTAGAGCAGCCGTTCACAAACTTTATGAGCATGTTAGAGCAAAAATCAGGGCTAGGGAAGGCATGTCTGAATGCTTCGGCAGCAACATCGGGGTCAAGCTGGGGTGCCCACTCTCCCCCACTTTGTTTGGTCTTTACATTGACAAACTTGAGGAATGGATAAATAAAATCAAAGGGGGTGGCATCCAGTTGGCCAGTTTTGTAGTAAAGCTACTTTTATATGCAGATGATCTTATTCTTATAGCAACAACTGCCCATGGTTTGAGGGGTCATTTGAAGGCTTTAGAGCTATTTTGCCAAGATGTCTGGATGCAAGTGAACATTAGCAAGACTAAAGTCATGATCTTCTCTCTAAAAAGGAAACAGTAGCAAACTAATTTTATGTTCGAAGGTAGCCCGTTGGAAATCGTCGAAGAATACAAGTATCTTGGCATTGTTTTTCATAACAGGTTCTATTGGGAAACTTGCAGAGTGAAAAGGATTCTAGGAGGTTGGAGAGCTTCTTACCTTCTCCATAACAGGTGTAGGAAAGCGGAACTTTGGGACTGGAAAACCAAGAAAACCCTTTTTGGTTTGTTGGTCACACCGGTTGTCCTCTACAGTTCTGAGGTTTGGGGAAGCAACATGTCAAATCACAGATGGAGACAGTTGGAAAGAATTCAAAAACATCTTATCACTAGTAGTCTTAAAGTTAAAGCAACTATTCCATATGAGATCCTCTTGGCAGAGGCCGGTACTTTCCCAATGGAAGCTACGGCGATTTCACGGTTACTAAGCTACCTAAAAAAGGTTGAAAACATGGGGAATCACCGGTGGCACAAAATGGTGGTGAACGAGGTGTTAGATTGGAGGAAGAAGACATGGATGAAGCAAAACATCAAGTGGTTGGGAAAATTGGACATTAAGTTACATGAGTGCCCTAACACCAAAGAGGAAATAAAAAAACTTTGTGTTAGAAAAATTCAGGACTGCCATGTGGACAAATCAGATTGGGCGTAAAAAAATGCATTATATTAAAGAGTTCAATCCCACTTGGGAACACGAGGATAAAGCATACCTAAGTGCCGATCTTAAGGGTAAAGCTAGGCTCCTAATGGCACAATTGAGGACCGGTTCACACCATCTTAGGTGTGAAACTGATGGATGGACGGTTCCCAAGGAAAGATGGGAAGATAGGACTTGCATTTTCTGTAGTGATGAGCAGTTGAAACTGAACGACACTTCATGAGGGAGTGTGAGGCATACAAGGATATTCGTATGTAGCAGGATAACAATGTGAATGTGGGCAGTTTTAGTGAGTTATTTGAGGAAGAGAGGCTACACAACATGGCCCAGTTGTTGGTAAAGATTCATAAGAGGTGAGATGACATCGAAAGGAATCTAAAGAACCCCTAATGGTCTTGACACTTGGTCCCATAAACTGTTTGGTCTCGTGGACATTATTAAAACTCATTCATTCATTCCAGCAGATTCCAAAATAAGGTAAAGAATATAGTAAATCTAATGAAAACATTGACCCACAATGTGTTTCTCCTGGTACTTTCTTTTACAACATATTATATTAGTTCTGACCATTTTTACAGCATGCTGCATTGTAAAACGTTGTAAATCAAATTTACGGTGTTATTTTAGTAAATTTGATGCCTGTTTCTTTTTTAAAATTTAAAAGAGAATGAATATATTTTAAGAGTATTAAATGAAATCTAAAATTTTAAGATGATTTTTAAATAGTGTAAAGGATTATATTAATATTTGAAGGGTGATTTCTAATAAATAATTGTGATCATATATTTTTATTATATTAAAAGTTGATAGTTCAATTTAATTTTTAAATTGTAGATATTTCAACTTTTCGACATTGTAAAGTTGTAAGAAATAATTGTACTCCAATTACGAAAATTGAAGTACATACTTTGTTATGTAAAATACAACTATTTTATTTTTTAAAATTTGGAGGACTTAAATTCCTTAGAAGGACTCAATTAAAGTGTGGTTGATAAAGTAATATTAGACCAAGAATCTTCTTTTCTTACTATTAAAACAATAAAAAAGTTTAGGTGTTACAATTAAACAACTCAACTATAAAAAATTATAAGATAATATCAAACTTCTTGTAGAACAATTGTCTTATTTGCTCCAACACCCGAGGAATATTAATAAGTTTTATCGATAAACACTATCAAGATATTGTCCTTTCAAGTTACAGCCACACCATTAAGATATTGTTCTTCCTAGTTAAAGCCATACCATCAACATATCATCTTTGCAAATTCTACTCATACGATTGAGGTATTGAATTTTCTAATTACAAAATACATCCTTCCACACACACTACTTTATCATATAAAATCACAATCTAACATAGCATGGTAATAAACAATTTCAGTATCTAGATTGGCCAAACAATATAAGAAGATTCAAGTTACTACTTGTGCTTTTGATAACCATTCGACATCGGTTGATTCGATGATTTAAAAGGGGTCAGGGTCATGATCTCTTGTTTATTGTATAGTTAACTTGATACCCATTGCTTCCAAGTCTTTGGATCTGAAATTTGTATGAAAATTTGAGAACTATCGATTCATGTCTATTATGTAGTAGAATTGCACTAAAAGATTAACTTGAATAAGTAACTAAAAGCTGGAACTTAAAGAGTGTTTGTTCACTTTGATTTTTGAAAATGTGTGTTTCTATCTATGCCCTATAATTTATAGATTCTCCTCCCCCAATATTCTCTAATCCTTTGAATTAATTCTTTGATTTATTTTTCATGTTGTGATTTCCTCACTTTGAATTATGATGGTCACTATGATTTGACCCTTATATTTTTTATGCATAAATTCATTATTTCCTCTAATAGCCTTAAATAATGTGATGCACCACCTTTTCAATTATTGAGAATCTCTTTTATCATGCATTTACTCTATCTAATAGATCTAATTTTTTTGGGAATTGATGCAATCTTCAGTATGCTTTGCCTTTAATTACTTGGTAGTTAGCATTTGATACCTCTCTTTCATACCTATGTCATCAACCCTCATTCCCAAACTTATTTCATTGACATATGCATTGACTAGTTCATTTTTCTTCGATGTTGTATTGTTTATTTTCATTCTATGCAACTTTGAATTTAGTGTATGTTCCAAATTCTTGTGATACAGAGATTACACTATACACATATACCCTAAAACTTACAAAAATACAAGTAAAACTATAAATAAGTAAAACTCATGACTACATGGTGATACTTAGCACTTATTTTGTTTTCATCATGATATTTATAGAGATCATTACTGGTAAGGATTAAGCCTGAAACCATTTACTCACCCTAGAAGGATGTTTCCTTGAAGGTTTTTGAGCACACATTGCCTTTTTTTTATAAGTTTCATGGATAATGTATGGACCTTTCCATAAAATGCATTGTTTTTAGGTATGAGCCTTGAATCTTTTTTCATATAATAAAACTATTTATTCTATGTGCAATTCCTTTGATTGTAGATTGTGATCATGCCATGCCTTTTGGATTTGTTTGTTTACTAATTATGTCCATTTGCTTTCTACCTAGTTTCTTCTATACATGTTAAATCAAGTAACCTTACTTGAAGTGAGACCTGATCACCAAGTTTCATTATCAAATCAATTCACAGACTAGGGACTATGTATTCCATGGGCATTAATGTTTACATATCATAAACCAATGAAAATGGAATGAATCCTATGACATGTTTATAATTTATCCTATTAGTCCATAGGATTGTAGGTGTATGATCACCCTAGTAATCTCTCTACACATTAAACATTTTCATGAGCATCATTTCAATAACTTTGTTTGATTTTTTTTTTCAAGTACATTGGCTTGAGGATGCCAAGTCATGATTTTATGGTGTGGTATAATGAAATCCTAAATTAGAATTTTATATTATTATTCAAGAAGTGCACTCCTTTTTCATATACTAGCCTAACAAGACACCTAAATTTGGTTATGATTTTTTAATAATAAAATTTAGCTATCTTTGGCATTGAAACTAGGTGTTACAGCATCTTATACCCAATTTATAAATTAATCCATTGTAGTAATTATATATCTAGCATGACTGCATTTACTAGGCAAATTAATAGGCCCTAAAAAATCATTTCCTTATTGGAATGGTTCCATAACTAGCAGTGGATTTAAAGGTATTTCATCCCTCTAGTTCAGCCTTTCTACTTGTTGATAGATGTTGTAGTGTTTTATGACTCTGTGTACATCCTAAAGCAAAGTAGACCATCATAGTCCACCTTGTAGTGTCTTCCTCATAGTAGATCTATGATATGGCCTCTTGTAACTCCATAGTGTGATTCTTCTAGGAGCTATGGCCTATCATGATCAAGGTTACTCTATGTAACACATCATATTTACACATATTTTATATAAGTCAATTGGTGATACTAAATGGCACAACTCATGTCACGAGCTGATTTTTAACATTTTTGGCATAGTGAGCAAGAAAATACACCCCATTCCCTAAAACAATTTTTGGTTTCCATATTATCTAGAATCATAGATACCTTAAATAAATGAGCATTTGATGATTCATCCTATAATTCTTATGATTTTTCTCCATTCCTTTTATAAATGAGATGATCTGACCCATTGGTATACTTTCCTAGCTTCACTTTAATCTTAAACTAAAATTATTAAAATAAAATTAATCACTTGGATGTCCATTCTTCTAGCATGGGCTTGTTCACCAAATATCATTGGGCTTGGCCATCTATGAAGAATTCAAATGGCATAGCCAAAAAATAATGCCTAAATACACGTAGTGAAAACACCATATCCAAAGCTTCCTATTATGTGGTGGTATAATTATTTTCTACTGCTGAAATCTTATGATTTATGAAGTGAATGGGGTTATCAAGACCTCTTTCTCTAGCTTGAGTTGGCACTTCCCCCACTACGATGCGAGATATATTTGCATGGACATGAAATGACTTATTCCAATTAGAAATACCGAAATTAAATTTGTTACTAATCTCTACTTCAAATCAATAAAATCTAATTGACATTCCATAGTCCATTCAAACCTTGTGTCTTTTCTCAATAGTCTATCTAATGGTGTTGATATAGGTATGTGCCCCTAATGAATTTTTGATAATACCCTATGTGTCCTATAAATGATTACACTTTAGAATGAATTACAAGAGGTGTGAGCCCTAAAATTACTACAATATTGTCTTGCTCTACTAGAATATCAATTTTTTAGACCACATGTCCCAAGATAACTCTAGAAGGTGTGAAGAATAAACATTTATTCAAATTTAGAGTTATGCACAAAGCTTGAGATATTTCAAGAATTAGTCATAACTTTGAAATTTATATTCGAATAATAAAAACACAACATAATCATCGAGATGAACCTTTAAGAAATCATGTATGAAGTCTTTAAAATTGATCATTGTAGCTCTAAAGAAAACAACATGAGCATTTTTAGAATAAAATACATTACCTTATATGCAAGAAATTCCCATTATATTGTAAAAGTGGTCTTATTAGTCCTGTCTTATGCTATGATTGAAATTTGATGATAACCACTTAAACCATCTTTAAATAAATATACTTCATGCCCTATGATTGACTCAGAAAATTCATTTGTAAAAGGGATCGAGAATGGGTCATGAATGCAAGCATTGTTCAATGCCCTATAGTCACCACAAAATTTGATTTCCCCTTACATGTTTTTTTTTTTTATACCATAGTAATTATCCAATTTATTTTCTCTACCGGATAGATGATCCATGCTTCCTACATGTGGTTAATTTCAAACTTGAATTTAAGCTTCATACTAGGATTTAATTTGTATGATCATTTATTTATAGGTCTTGTGCACTCCTTCAACTCTATACGCATTTCTCTCAATGAAAGATCAACCCCCTTGAATCAAAAAACTTAGTGGAAAATATAACTTGATAAAATTTCAGCAAATGGAGCCCATTTGAAATCTACTATTGAGTATAGTAATTGCATATGTTCATAAGTTTTGGTACATAGTTTGTACCAATGTTTTCAACTGCCTTTTTTGCACTAGTTTCTGGTATATTTTATTTGGTCCATTTGGAATAGAGTCTCTTAGTGTCCTCCCCCCTTCCTGCTTTTGAATATTTATATTTCAAAAGTGTGTTTTTCTTCAATTTTTGGAATGATAGATAAAATAGAGCCTTGAAGTATTTTAGCTAAGTATATCTCCAAAATAAACATTCGACAATGTTTTCATAAGATAAATTTTTATAGGTATAATAATAGTGATACACATATCATACATTAATAGACATAATAGATAGGTTTTACATGTAACTCTTCATGTGAATAGGTGATAAACATGCAAAATTTTCAAGAGTAGAGGATCTAGCCTAGTCGTATGTGTTTATTTCTCATACAATTGAGATAGGAAAATTGGCTATCAATTGGGTCAGATCATGACATGTAAATGCAAACTACATAGAAGTTTTTAGTAATATGTGGTAATGAGTCACAAATTATCTAATATTTAGGAGTCCTCCTGTATTCTATTTGAAAAAGAGGTCACATAGTCATAGCCAAATATTTTCATGAAAATTTACATTTGATGACAACACCCCCAATTATGATCATACAAGAAATTATAGGTGTTTTAAGGACAGGGATAATATTTTTTTTCAAAATGGGACATCAAATCTATAGTTCAATGGACAAATCTTGGGTCTCATACTGAGATCTACTCATCCTTTGACCTTCCAAATGGTGATTATGGATTGATTTTTAGAGTAGAGTTATGGATGAATATGCATTCAAGGAGATTGTTTTAGTCAGTTGTAATTCAAGAGTTTTGAGTCACAATGTTGAGAGTGTTGAGCCTATATCAATGATTTTTATTTCAGAAAAAGAAGGTAAGCATTTTTATTAAAGCCCAAGGTATGGAAACATTTTAGAGATTGTTTCCTCCTTTTATGTTATTGTAAGATTGTTGTCATCATGGAAAACATGTTACAGAAGGAGATATAATCAAGGATACAATTTGAAATACAGGGTATGAAAATTACTCTTGCATATGAGATCCAAGTGATCTTTTGAGGATCAAAGAGGGTAAGAGGATTTGATATCACATTTGAATTCATCTTTTTTATTTGGATAGAAATTAAGTTCATGAGGGATCATATAGGGTATTTTTTACATTTTATAAAAGTTGTGAAGGGTCATTTCTAATGATTCATAAATCATAACTTGGACATAATTTCACCACTTCAAGATGAGATAATAGATGTTGTTTTATATGGATAACATTACATACAAGTTTTCCTCCCTTGGATGTATGAAGGAGAATTCACAAAGGATGATATCAGAGGCATTTATGAAGTGGTATACATATAGGATGACTCTAGAATAATTAGGGAAGAAGTAAATTTTTTCCTAAGTTTATCTTTGACAGGTTTAAGAGACATGTCAAACACATTATCAGGTCCTAAAATATGTCTAGACACACATCATATTTTTACACACTAGTGAGTAGACCTAGAAAAACCCTCCATGTATTTGAACAGACCATGAGACTTGACATGTGTCCAAGAATATGTCAGACTCCACCCACTATCTTAACTTCCATTAGGTCCTTCCTCCTTTCCAAACATCATTTCAGATTCTACCACTTATCTAGGCACATTGTAAACCCTAAGTCTTGCAAACACAAGTGTTGAAACTTGACTTATTGTAAGACATATTGTTGAAAACCACTTTTTTTTCAAGCACCCTATAGAATATGATGAATTTATACACAAATCACATACTCCAAAACCATGCTAGAGACCCCTTAAGATCTTGACCTTTATTTACCTTGCTACAAAATTCTACCTTTTGTCTAGTACACCATAGATTCTGACTAATTTTTAAAGCCACTCCGAAGTTTGCTTTCTCAAAAAACTAGCTCATGACTTTATTATTCATCTAAACATAATGATTTCAAAAAATATAAACTTAGGCATCTTGTTCTCCACATAGGTAGTTGGATCACATCTGATGTCAACTTCAAGTCTCCTGACAAAATAAGGCATAGATACAAAATTTAGGTTCATAGATATTATATTTTTAGGTTCATAGATATTATATTTTTATGGTAAAAAATAAATTTAGTGCATAAAAATATTATGGTCACAACATTCATGAAATTAGACTACCTCAAGTAGTTACCTCTTGAACTTCAATGTGGTGTCTACAGCTAGTCCTAAAAATGGTAAAGTATTATGATAAAGAAATGATAAAGATATTTTGGGGTGACAATTATTCATCCAAATAAAGATACAAATAACATTTGTGATATTGATTAACAAATATCTAAGTTTCATCTTAGTAAATCTACTCCAGATGGAGTTAAATAAAATGTGAAATATGCAATTGGCACTCATTTGACCTTATCAGCACCAAAGTGAAAAATCAAGGCAAAATCAAACTTCTCATAATTCTCCTAATTTTTTTCTAATGTGGAGACCAAACTGGAGAGATGATTTTTGACTATAAACACTCGGTATAAAAACTGCATCTTGAATTACAAAAATAAAAAAGGAGAATTACATCTACACACATAGGCCAAGGAACCTACCATCTATCCTATTAGGCTATGGAACCTGTCATGAGTCTAAACATAGGGTGGAACCTGCCATGTATATGAACATAGGGTAGAAATTACCATGTGTCTAAGTGGGGTCCAAACTCCATTAGGCCATAACTTTCACAACTGAACCTTGTTTTGGTTCTAGTTGGATGCATTGGAAAGATAATTTTATGTAGAATTTTTTTTCCTGAAGTAACCATGGTGAGAAAATTTTATTTGAAAATTATAAAACATAGGGAGATAATCACATTTTTTCACTCAAGACATAATTCTAGATGTGTCCATGTAGGGTCCAATCTCCCTTAGGCCATAACTTTTGTATCTAAACTCTATTTTAGATCTCATTCGATTCATTGGAAATATAATTTGATGAATAAATTTTTGAATCAAGGATGCATGGTATAAAATATTCATCATTAACTTAAAAAATATATGGGGAGAATCATAGTTTCAAAAACAAGGTGATGTTTCCATAGTTACAAAACTAGGGTCCAAGTTCCCTCTATCCATAACATTCACATCACAAATCCATTTTGTCTCTTGTTAGATGCGTCAAAAATATAATTTGATGAGGAAAATTTTACCTCAAGACATATAATGCAAAAAAATCACACTGGGCTTCTAAAATCAAAGGGGAGAATCATAGTTGTATAAATAGGGTGAAGTTCTTAGTTTTCATGTTGTGCAAAAACACCAATGCACTTTTGCAAGTCATGAAAATTGGTCATTGCACTTTTTAAATTTGTGAAAATGTGTCAACTCACTTTTTAAAGTTTAAAGTTGCATAAATTTTCTAACTCACTTTTGAAAGTTTTGAGAATTTGTTATTGGACCTTTTCGAGTCATGTGAAAACACCAATACATTTTTTGGAAGTTGTGAAAATTGTCTAATGTATTTTTTGAAAGTTTTTAAGATATGCAAATTTGATATTAAACTTAAATTCAAGATCCTAAAAGGTAGAAAAAAAAATTATCCACTATAACTAGTCAGTTCAACCTACAAATACAAGTTTGGGGCTCATTTGTAAAGGTTATTGATAGTTACATTTTTTTAAAAAAATAGAGAAAGAGGATATTTTATTTTCAACTCGATAAGAATCAATACAAGGGGAAATTTTGAAATCTTTTTGTTTGGAATATCTTCATGGAAAATGCATGTGTGTATATCCATATATATTTTATTATTTTCTTTCAAACTGTTGTTGAAATTATGGTTAATTAGTCAAAAACATAGGGATTTTATTGTAGAATTGATTTCTTTGAATCTACATTCCTAATTTATGCAAATAGTGAAACCTTGGTGGGGTGAAAATAGTAATTTTATGTTATTAAAAATTAAATTAAATATAGTTATCATATTATTATTATTATCAGTAATAGACAATTATTTTGGTGTATGTTATATGTTCTTATGGACATGTAATGTCTTTCCTACCCATTAAATGAGAAAGTTTTCCTTCTAATGAAGTCGCCCTCCTTTTAGACATTTCTAGTAAGTATATTATTTTAGCCCACTAGATATTTTATTATTCTAATTTTCTATGTGTATTTATTTCCTCTGTCATTCTTCCTTCATATTCCCTTATTACCACCTTTTCATACATTATGGTTAAAATTACTACCCCACTAAAAACCATTTTTGTTGTTAATATATTCCTTTTACTGCATCTTTTTTGGTTTTAATAAAGGTAGCTCTACCTACTAATAGGAAAAGGACTTTATCCACACATTTTTAATTGACTTAAGGACTTCATCCTAATGTTGTTAAGTGAAACTCTCCATTTTATACCCTAATAAAAAAATTTAGCCAATAGATCTTACCCTATTTTTTCTTTAAACCTACATCTATCTTTTATGACTGAACTATTCCCTTAAATGGTGATATGAATGAGTTTTTATAACATTTAATTTAATATTGATAATGGAAAGAGTGATATAATACAAATATATGGTGAGATTTATTATTATTTTTGTTTTAATTGCATGAATTATTAGCTACTTGGTTGTTAGTGATTTTAATGCTTCAAACCTAGAGAAATAGAGTAATTTTTTTTTAATAAAAAAAGATAAAATAAACTATGAAAGTTGGATACTAACTAAATTCATGAAAATTATCACTATGTGAAGACTACATGTGATAGATGTGTCCTTAAATTTACTATTTAATGATATATTACATTTTAATCCATGTCTAACTTGTTTTTTAGATGAATGTAAAGGAAATTATTACGTCAATTACCTATACTATTAAAAATGTTGGTTTTGGAAAAAGCCATGGTGCCACTCCTAGTCAACATCGAGTATATTCCTAGGGCACTTCGGGGATGCAAAGTAGGAGTTGAATGATAAATAAGTGAGATAAGGAAATTGAACCTAAACCAAAAATATTGATGATGTAGAGAAACAAATCAAGAAGGTAACTTTGTGACTTCATAAATAGTTATGATAATAAAAGAGATGAAAAAAATAGAGTAGTGCAGAAGAGAAAGAGCCTCAAGTAATTATGAGTATGTGTAGGAAAGAGAATATGAATATAATAGGAATAACTAGACCTTTAAGAGAGTCTAGAGACTATGTAACTATGGAGTGAAAATCACCCAAAGGAACTAACAAAGATAAAAGAACTATAGATAATGACCTAGAGAAACAAGGAGGGAGATGCTAAGTGTATTGTGGAGAAGTTTAAGAGAGGATAATAGATTAGCTAGATAGTAATTTTATAAAGCAATTATTTGGGAAGAGATTGTTTTGGGATGAGGAAGGGTAGTATTTTAAATAATCCATGTTGAATCATAGGGTCATTTCAAATTAAATATTGAGTGGGGTAGATACTCTATATAAGGTTCATTTAATCCAAGGGGATGCTTCCCATGCAACAAAATTATTAATTATAAGTAGCTCAAAAGACAAGAAAGTTGGTATGTGATTTGAAGAATTCACAAATAAATAAATAAATCTTATCACATAAACTAAGAAGGTTCTTGAAATATGGGTACTAGTACTCCAGATACAGTGATGAGTTCTAGAGTTCATTTCCAAACATTATCTAGGACCATTGAATTTTTCACAAGTAAAATGAATATTAGTCAAAGAATTTAAAATGCATAAATATGTAGGTAGGACATTTAATATTTAAAGGAGATCTGATAGAAATGGGACAACTAGTTTTAGACTATGATCACAGGTTCTCAAATGACATGAAAGGTGGAAATTTTAGTTTTAGGATATAAACAAAGCTGTTTGGTTTGTGGAAGGTTTGTAACCTAAGATTAGGTTTTTAATTTCACAAGCCCATTTAACTAATAAATTTGATGTAATATCCATTGTGATCTAGGTTAAACAAACAAATTATTGTGGAAAATATTATCTTTCTAATTCAAAAATGGATGCCAAGATAGATGTTGTCTTATATAATATGGAGGAATTGTAAGATACTAACATACCTAGATTGGCACTATGGTGAACTAAGTGTGGGTAAGAGTGACATTATAGGAATTCATTTATAAAGGTCAAAATATAATTCTATGATTTTTTTTCATGGTAGGACATTGCACCTCAAGGTGTGATCTATTGTAGAATTACATACAATAACCTTGAAATATGTCCTAAACATTTTTAAAATTACATAACCATGACGAGGAAAACTACTCAAATCCACATGAGTCAAAGGAATATATTACCTAAAATGCCTTCACAATAGCTATGAAACACTCTATATCTATGTCAAGTCTACATGTTGAAATGGAATTATAAGGTGGTTAGTGTCCATAAGCAATGTAGTATACTACTGGATGGATGCCTTAACTCCATATTTCTAAGAAAAGTGTACTTAATAATTTACTTAATACTGATTAGGTTGGACACCATAGTCTTTGGAGTATCAATTAGGGTGGACACCTTAGTCTCCAAAATATGAACAAGGTTGGACTCCTACATCACCATAATAATAATCAGTATGGGAAAATCTAGTCCTATAGAAACAATACAGGGGATATGATGGACAAAAAAAATAATGAGGGTCACCAAAAAGGAAGGGAGGATACCGAGGTGGGTCCTAAATAGGAAACTAGAATTACAAACAAAAGGGATAGACAAGCTAGACAACTAATTATTTGTTATTTTTGTGGTGAGATCAATCCTATAACACTTAATTGTCCATGAAATCTACTTAGGCATACATATTATGTATATTTTATACTTACTAGGCAACACAATACTAAAGATTTCCCTATATTATAGAATCAAAGGAAATAAAATGTAGTGAAAAATGTCAACATGGTGAAATTTCACCATAAAACATAAATCAATACAAGGAGCAAGGAATACCCCTATTGGATATGACTTAATAGAATATGATTAAATTTTTTTGGTTGGATAAGTATCCACATCCTCCAATACAAAATGTCATGATGACTGAAGTAATTGGGTTACTGTAATCTATACAAAATTAAAATGCTTCTAAGTGAGATGTTGTGATAGTGGATACACAAATGTATGGCTAGATTATTTTTATACCATGGAAAAATAAAGTGGTTACATATTTTATATATATCCTAAAGTTGGTAAGAATTTTACATAATGAATATATTTCTCATAATATTAAAAATGTATAACATAAATTATTGGACTATGAAAAAAGGGGATACTAATGACATAAAAAGGTGATCAAATATGTAAACACCAAAACCCCCTAGGATGTTGATGCCAAAATGAATATGAAATGTGGATGCCACAAATTCCCCAATGTTGTCTTTAGCTTTGGGAGTACATTTAACATTTGATTCCAATGTTGACATGGGAAGCCATTGGAATATTGACCCTAAGTTACAGTCCTATCACATTAATTGTCACCAACTATGGCTAAGTGGAAGCCATTAGGAGACTCAAGAATGTGGAGGTAAAGGTGGCTAAACTAAGTCTGCATGGGCAATTTTAACTCATCAATATTAAAACTAATTAAATTCAATATCTTGTGTTAATCAATAAGAAATGAGATTATGATTGTCAGATGACTATTAACATAGTATATAACTAGCTAGAAGCACACTAGGGAAATAACATCATTATCATACCACTGAACAAGCCTCAAATCAAGCCTTATATCATCCTAAAAGAGCCTTCATCTCCCTATGCATATAGGGAATAAAATTGGTTCAATGTTAACTTAGAACTAAGACCTCAAGCCCTATGAAGTAAAGAATTCATTTATTTAGCACTACAGACACAACCATTTCCATAATTTTAGAAAATAGAGAATTTTTCATATCAGTTTGTCTAAATAATTGATATATTTAAAAAATTAAACATGGAGGAATGTAAGTCTCCATTGGCACAATCTCATACTAGGTCAAAAGTTGATCTCTTATATCAAGTAATCCTATATACATGGATTACATTGAGCCCAAAAATGAGGGGACTTTACAATGGGAAGATGTGTCTTAAATAAGTGGTGACTTAGATACACACATGATAAATTGGGTATGTGGTGAGATTGAAGTAAGGCCCATGAGAATGGTCCATGTTATTGAGAGAAAGTTTCCCTAATATTTTAGAACTAAAGATTTAGCACAACTTATTTTTAGGATGGAACAATAATCACAAATATAGACCCATGAGTTTATATACTAAATTATTATTTAAAGGATTTTTTGATTTGGTGGATAGTTCATAGACAAAATTGAATAAATTGGGAATATTCATGTGCAATGATGCAAGTTAGATTTCATGTGGCACCTAAGATCTCATAAAAGTCACACTTTTTTCAAGAGGGCAAGTGTACTCAATTCCATATTCATAATTGTGTATAAATTTTCTTGTTGTGGCAATTGGTACCAATAAATTGAGTGCACATATTTAAACATACCTTATCACCTTCGTCAAGATCCTTATATATGCATCAAGAACGTAGACATGAAACTATGAATTCTCTTTAATGCAAGATCGAATGTTCAGTGGAACTTTAGTTTTGCCTTAGATTTTTTGAATGCATTGCTAGTATGAGGTGCATTCTAATTAATCATCATGATTATCATAAGGTCCTTATGAGGATACATAAATGGAAAAATATCAATGATTTATTATTAACCCATACCTTGATTGGAAAATAATTTTGGATTGTTTCTTATTCTCATTTTTGGTAAGAATTAGTAAAATGATAGACGTGGTTATTACATACAGTGCAATATAAATATATTGTGAACTATATTGATTGAAAAATAACCTATCTTTCCAATTTAGTCTAAACACAAGGGAGACAACTTGTGAATTAGGATAACTACATCTATATGACCAAAATTCATTTTAGAGGTTCTTACTCATGCACTTTTTAACATACTTGTTAATAAGGATTATGGTCATATGATAAAGAATATGATTGTATGAGACTATTGATTCTCAATCTTAACGTGATCCTCTAAATTATATTAGGTTAATTAATGAGCTTTAGTAAATTAGTGATTTGATGTGATTATTTATCCTTGTAATACATTTACATTCATGATTATGCTTAGAGTTATATAGTATTAAGAATATAGTAAACTATAGCAAAATTAGACATTTTTAAATGGTAATGTTATTATACTTTTGTTTATGTTGTATCCTTTATGATAAAATTGTGATATAAATTATACTAAATCTATGATTAGAATTATTGTAGAGACAAATAGTATACTTGTAGCAATATAGTACTATGAAAACATGTCAGTAGGGTCAAATTTTGTAGCGTCATGTAAATATGAAAAATTGTGTGTAGGATATTTGTGAGATTATTTCATGTGTAAGTGATTAGATATTTATTGAGGAAATTAGCACATAGAGATGTATGCCTAGAGATTATATTTTCATCTGATTATTATTGAAGGTATACTTGGATGGTATAATCTAGTAATTACTTGTTAATAAAATTATATTTTTAATATTGAGTATTCATGTTTGAGTATGGTGTTCATGCACAAGGAGCTATGATAGTATGGGATATCGTGAAATACATTAGCATAAATATATATGTCTAGATGGTACACACTATAGTTATATGTCTAGACTCCCACTTGTATTGATTGATTTAATATATGTGTTTGTTATTACTTGATCAATATGCTCTGTAACAATTAGTAGGATATTAATTATGTGTGCATACAACCTTGAGAGTGTAAATGAATGATTAGACTTTTATATATTTGTATGTATTTTTTTATTATATTTATATTTGATTAAATAAAATCTTATGACTCCATGTATTTATGACTGATTGTGAAAAAAATAGTAGTTATGTCTTAGAACACTAGACTATGTTGATATGGGATATCATAGGGTTTAGTTGCTTGGATATTATGTAGTTGTTAGAAATGTATAGTGAAATGTACATTTTTACCCAAGTGATATAAAATGTAGAAATTATTTCTGATTTTGGATAGATATTAATGTATGATCCATTCATTAGTTGTTCAAATAAAAATACATTTTGCTTACTCCTATGTTCAGCATGTGATGTGATATGATTTCTAGGAGGATGTAATTAGTATGAATATTCAGGTTAAATAATTTATAGTGAGACATTATCTTTTGTATATATGATATACATGTCAGTGTGATATCTTGCAATAGAATGCATTTTCTATGATTCAATGGATGTTTAGTTTTAAAATTCAAATACATATAGGTACTTACTTGTTCTCTGAATTCCCTCACCATTCTATCTACCTATCCATAAAGGGAAGGCCATTACTGTATTGGAGCTTATGTAGGGGATCTTCAATTTGTGGTTGGTGTGAAAAAATGCTCAGATGATGCTCTCCCTCCCCACAAAAGTACTACATACCTATAGACTACACTTGAGATTCAAAGATACACAAGCTAGCTCAATATTAGCTCAGATGGCTTGGTATCTATCTATTATATCAGGCTCAATACCTAAAATAATGTAATTATAATATATTTTTTATATTTGAATAGTAGTTTCTATATTATTAGACTAGTTTTAGTTGTGTCTTATTGTATTTACTTTCCTTGGAGTTGTCTAAGATAAATATTGTATTTGGTATTTGAATTTAGAAGTACTACTATTCTGAGTTGTTTGGTTAATTTCTTAGGTATATTTAATGGAATGAATGTTAAGTAATTTAATTTTTTTAAAAAATTTATTGTATTTTCTAAGTAAAATTTGAGGGGTTTTAACAAGGTACCTGAAGGTGGTATTGAGTTGTCAAGTTATTGAAAAGACCCTATAGAAAAGGGTTTGTTGTAAATAATTTGTTGTAGTAATTAAAAGTTGACTTGGTCAAAGTAGGCAAATTGATGGAAGAAGAATATAGAGACTCATACTAAATTCCCATGAAGGTTTTTGGATAGTTTATACCATTCTAATGTGTTAAACCGGTCCTCTTAGTTAGCTAGTTGCTAACAGACCTAATGAAACAAACAATGGAAAACCCAGGTGGTAGTGAGAAATTGAATTTGAATGTGTTTTCTTGATAGATTGATGAAACCAAGTGCATGAAGATGTTGTAAATTAATTTTAACTCATGTTATTACTTTCAATAAGTTCTGGAGGTAAGTGAATATGGTGAAAATTTGGTCACAAAATGACATGTCTGGTTCAATTTGGTCTTTGAGATATAAGGTCATCAGATTGGTCTCAAAAATCAATAGTTTGGTATTAGACAATATGAGTTTTGTATTTGGGGATGTTCTAAAGATGTCATAAAATTATTTTAGTACATTAGGATTCTTTTAAAATGTCTACACAGGTGTTGGATTTTCAAGTCACTATGACTTGTCTTTAACACAAACTGCTAGTTCTGAGTGAGTGAGTTGTATAAATGTTTTTGAGCCCTTATCTCCTAAGTGGAAGTGTCTAATTCATTTTGTAATGACACTGAGTGAATTTATACTTTATCTATGTATTTTTTTGATCATGTTTGAATATATTAAGTGTGTTTTAGCTTCTATATTGAAAGGTAGACGTTTTAGTGTACACAAGCCTAATAGGATTGAGTACTATTGTGGGGTCTCATGAAGTGGTTGGACATAAAAAGTGTGATGGAGCTTAGAGGATGTTTTTACAGGTTTATTTGGATGTTTTTGGAATTTTTTTTGATGTTTATAGAGATATAATGTTTTTTAAGGGATCAAACGGTAACATGTTGATAAGAAGGCCTAATGTAATTAGGTCTCCATGAGACCTAAAAGTGAAATGAGGTCTAATAGAGTTATGACAGACCAAAAAGGACTCAAAGATCATTTGAATCAGTTTATGAGATATCCTAAGATTTATTATATGGCTGACCTAAGAGGTTAAGGGTGTGTATCCAACCAAGTGGTATATGAACAAGAGATAAGTATATATATATAAGGCATTTTTAGGCCTATTTGAAGAAACTTAGAGTAAGTGAATGGATTGATAAACCAATGAGCCTATGAAGGATGTGTAACATGTTTAAAACACTTAGGAGATGGTAGAGAAGCATTTCTTGATGATTAGATAAGTATTATGTAGATGAAGATCAAGGACACATGAGCTATTCAGTTTTGAAGAGGGCTAGTTGAGTGAAGAAGCCTAAAGGTAATTTTGAGAGAGATTATTGAATATTGAAAGGCTATCAAAGTTGCATCAAATATGTGTTATAAATTTATGATAGTGGATATAGTTCAGATAAAATAGATAAAGTGCTGAGTGGAAATAAGTGTGATTGACTGAATTGGTGTTTAAGGGAGTTGAAGCTTCCTTGTAGGTTAGAGCTTATAGAACTGATCTCAATTGAGTTGGTTCTTGGTCAATAGGGGTTTAGATATTAATTTCATTTTGGTTATATAATAAGTGTCCTTTGAATAAATTGTTGATTATTCATAATGGGTTATAGCCTCCTAGCAAGTGGGTGCTTGATAATTTTTGTGTTTGTGTTGCATGTTGGGTTGATGCTCAACTAAATTTTATACATTATCTTATAGGATAGTTTGTCTAAGATTAATTTAGTTGGTTTTATTACCCAATATGGTTTCCCATATATGTGATTTTTTATATTGTTTCATCCTCATGTGATTGGTTCTTAATACATTACTAGATCACTATGTTGCTTTCATAGTTTATAGATGAGTGGATGTAATTCATTGAAATATTTTGAAGTCTAACTCAACCCCCATTTCATTCATTTTGATTTCAATAATTGGTATTAGATCTTATTCCTTTCAAGTAGGCCTAATAGCTTGAAGGAGATCTATGAAGCATAAGCATGTCTAGTCAACAAGTATAAGGAAGTTTCTCAGCCAATAAGGCTCCACTCTTAAATGGGATTAATTATGGATTTTGGAGCATAAGAATGAATAAATATATAATGTATTTGGGTTATGACATATTTCAATCTATTTTTGATGGATTCGCTCCACCCTTTACACCACCAACTCATGCGACAAGAAAGAAGGAAAGTGAGATCAACTCTAAGGCAATGAATGTCATTTTGTCTGGTTTTTCAAAAGCAAAATTTATTAAGGTCATGCATTGTGATACAACCAAAGTTAGTTTTAAAATTTGTAGACCATATATGAAGGAGACACCAAAGTTAATTTGGTAAAGCTTCAGACTCATCGAAGGCATTTTGAAAGCCTAAAAATGAAGGAGGATGAAAACACTACATCTTATTTATTGAAAGTAGATGAAGTGATAAATTTCATCAGAGGCTTAGGAGAGAAGTTAGAAGAATCAACAGTAGTAAAAATGGTATTGATATACCTACCATTTAAGTTTGATTCAAAGGTGTCTGTTGTGGAAGAGATAAAATACCTTAACATACTATAGATGGATGAGCTTAATGGCATCTTGAATGCCTATGAAATTAGAACAAGTGATGGAAGACCTTGCAAGAAGAAAGCTACATTCAAAGATGAGAAAAAGTCACAAGGTAAGATGGCCAAGGATGATGTTAACATAGACATTGATGATGACAATATAAAATCCACATTTTTTAGAAAACTAGGGAGAGGTTCTGATAAGTATAAGGGAAATTTACCATTCAAATGCTTTAACTATGGAAATATTGGTCACTTTATCTCTAAATTTCCTAACAAGGATAAGATTGAGCATGATGAAGAACATGATGAACATCATGGTTATGATAATGAGATCCATAATTATGATAAGATAAAAAAAGGTTTTAGGAAGTATGAATGCAAGAAAGAATCATTCAATAATAAGAGAAGTTTCTATACCAAGGAAGATAATAGCTCATCTGATGTAAGTAAAACTAGTACATATAATAGTGATGATGACAATAATGAGCATGATAAAAATGTAACCTTATTCATGGCTATAGAAA
Source organism: Torreya grandis (assembly GCA_037957365.1). Lineage (NCBI taxonomy): Eukaryota > Viridiplantae > Streptophyta > Pinopsida > Cupressales > Taxaceae > Torreya > Torreya grandis. Next base: position 430,270 of record JARHVA010007985.1, on the reverse strand, counting down.
CAATTAATGAAGGTTACTCAAAAGAGCAAAGTATTATAAATGATGAAGAATCAGATGAAGAAGAGGTTGAAGTGAACCTTGAAGTAGAATTGGTGAGTGCTCTAAAGGAATTGAAGTTTCAAATAAAAAATAATCAAAAACTAAGATCATTGGTTAAGATTTATGAGTATGAAATCAATATATTTGAAGAAATACTAATAAATAACACCAATGAACATGAGGAGATTATCAAATAGTTAGAAACATAGATTTAAATTGTCACTACAAATCTTAAGACCAAGGAGAAAGAATGCATCAAGTTTGGAATATAAATGGTGTCCTTAAAGTTAAAATTGGATCAAGAAACATTCAAGTTGATTTCCCTATATATCCCTTAATGATGTGTTAGTAAGTTATCCAATTCCCATATTGATTACAGATGAAGTTCTAGAATCAGCCATAGGGCATGGAGTTTATTGTTTCAAAGACGAGTCTAGTGGATACTAAAAATATTCAATTGTAGCTAAGGACCATATGAATACTACCTTTTAAACATAATGGGGGTATTTTGAAAATAAGGTATCTTTGGTCTCAAAATTATTTTGTTTTTTCTATAGCATTATCACTATAATTAAATATTTCATTCACAAATTTTTAGATTTCTATCTTGATGATTGGGTTGTATTCTCTTTATTTGAACATCATCTTTCAATGTTATGACTCATGTTATAAAGTTGTAGGTCTATGCAAAGAGTATTGAATCTAAATGAATTCTTATTTTGTCACACATTTTAGTGTTCTTAAGGGTTGTATTTTCTATAATGATATGTATCCTCGTAGATCAATAAAATATTATAGTTATTATGGGAATTAAACCTCCAATTAATTCATCTAAAACCCAATTATTATTGGGATATGGTAGGTATTATTTCAAATTAATCTAAGATATGTTACCATATAAACACCTTCAAAAAATTTGATTCAAAATGATACCAAATTTAAATAGACTCATGAATCTTAGATGAATTTCATTGATTTGTAACATATGCTAGTCACAGTTATAATCCTGATATTTCCTTATTTGAATAAACCTTTGTAAGTCCATGTGGATGCATCTAGAACAATAGTGGGAGCAGTGATGATTCAACTAGAGGATGGAGGCCTTGATCACTCTATCTATTTCATAAGCCAAAATCTCTCAACCACAAATAAAATTTACACCACCATCGATTAAGAAGCCTTAGCTATGGTTTTCACACTAGATAAATTAATTCACTATATATTGGCTACTTCAATTAAGTTCTTCAACTAACACTAAGCATTCTAATACTTGGTGAATAATCCAACATTAAGAGGGTAAATATAAAGATGATTAATGTTTCTTTAATAGTTTAAATGTTAAATCGATTTGAAGCTTGGGAGGGAATATGTGGGTCTTGATCACATCAGTCAAATTTAAAGTTGTGAAGATCTAGAGGAGCTATAAGATGAATACCAAGGTGCACTTTTACTCTAAATGAATATGATTCTAAAAATTATGGAAGACATAAAAAAATCTATGGAGTAGGGTTTAGTCCCTATGGAATACATGGAAAAGATAAAAAATAGCTATTCACACAAGCTTTGCCTTTCAAAAATATAAATGGATTCCTCCAAAATATGGGAAAATACCACATCTCTTATAAGAAACACACTAAAGGGTTTACGAAGTAAATTTTATAGAATAATCACATGTGAGAAAAATATTATGAATTATATTATGGTGACCTAATTTGTTTTACCATGCACATTAAGTCACAAAACACTATGATGTTTATTAAATGGTAGGGAGATAAAATCAGCAAGGTGAATTGCCTTTTAATCCAATTCTAATTGAGTAACCTCTTGAGCAATGAGGCATTGAATTTGTGTGTCTCATTAATATTTCTTCTATGTGTTGTAATGCTAGGTATATAATCGATGTGACTAAACACTCCTCAAAATGGTTGGAATCTATTGTGACATTGAGTTACAATGAGAAAGATTCTGCCAAAATTTTATATTAAAATATCATAACAAGGTTTAGTTGTCCTTTGAAGACAATTAAATATAGAGGTACATTTTTTTAATAATACTATAAAAACCTTGATATAAGATTTCATGATATTGCACCAACAGGTTACCATACAAAAGAGAATGGATAGGTATAGGCATCACACAATGTCATAAAAAACATTTTTATTAATATATGTAATTTTTAGAGGGATGATTGGGAAGATCACATACCTATGATCCTTTAGGATTACAAAAATAGAAGTGTTCTATTTGACCTAATACATTAAAAATTTGTATATCATGCCCTTTATAGAAACATTTAATTTTGTGTCAGGGAAATATTTAATGTGTTTTTTGTTTTTAATTGACATCATAATTTGTGACAAAAATAAAACATTTTTTGGGTTGGGTTGATTTTTTATAGGCATGTAATATATGTGTATAAGCACTTTTATATTCTCTTGAGTTTTTTTAACCACTAATGTTTATAGATATTAAAATTATTTGTACATGTATTCTTTTTTTAAAATATAATCCCTATGTTAGAATTGTATTATAATAGTTTTAAAACTCAAAATCACTATCATTTTGGGCAAAGAGATAACTTGTTTTCCTTGATCCATGGCATGAAAGGCATTACCCAAATACTTAAGCCATCAGATAACATTATATATATATATATATATATATATATATATATATATATATATATATATATATATATATATATATATATATATATATATATATATATTGAATTATTACTCATGTAATAATACACATTATAATATTCACAAATTAATGTGAGGACTAATCATTTATTAACACATGGAAGCTATATATATATATATATATATATATATATATATATATATATATATATTGAATTATTACTCATGTAATAATACACATTATAATATTCACAAATTAATGTGAGGACTAATCATTTACTAACACATGGAAGCTATATATATAGTCCTCACATTAATTTGTGAATATTATAATGTGTATTATTACATAAGTAATGATTCACTATTAGTTATTTTTTTTGAATAAAAAATTATCATAATTAATTAATAAAATGAAATTACATTTGGTGAATGCTGATAAAAGCATTCCAAAAAAATGTTTAAATAAAAAAATTAAAACAACAATAGCTCAAATGAGTTCAGACAAACCAGTGTAGTTAAATAATATCCACACTATACAAAAATAACCACAACAATAGAAGTGTTCAAAAGATTGAAAAAAACATAAAAAAACAAACCACTAAAGTGAGAAAACAAGTTTAGAAGAAAGGTGTATGTTCATAATCACCCATGTGACCATCATGAAGTTTCAATAACAACCATCCTCTAGGTATTAACTGAATACCACCTTTAGATAATTCATCAGCAATCTTGTTTCTCTCTGTAGATATGCTAAAAGGTCACATTAGTAAAAAGAGATTTTAAGGAGTTAATCTCTTCTAAAATAGGTTAGAGTTCACTAATCACTCCTTCTCCCATGTTCTTATTATAACTCATTCCTTAATACAATTCTATAATCACTTGCTTTATATGTAAAGTTATGATAAGAAAAATAATAACCATTGAAAGAATTGAATTACATCATTGTATTGGGCTACTTGATCGATTTCTTCATGTTGACTTTCAAGTTGGTACTCTTGACTTGTTGATGATCACTTTAAGTCTTAGATTTTAGAGTTTATGTATAAGTCTTTCAGGTCTGACTCTCCTTGTTATCCTTTTGGTATTCCTTGAAATCAAGACCTATTTTATCATGTGTAGGCCTTTGAATACTCAAAATATCACCAATAAATTTAGTACTCTTTTCAAATCTCTTATGTATCTTCAACTTGAATGTTTCTTGATCCAATTTTAACTTTAAGGACACCATTTATATTCCAAACTTGATGCATTCTTTCTCCTTGGTCTTAAGATTTGTAGTGACAATTTAAATCTATGTTTCTAACTATTTGATAATCTCCTCATGTTCATTGGTGTTATTTATTAGTATTTCTTCAAATATATTGATTTCATACTCATAAATCTTAACCAATGATCTTAGTTTTTGATTATTTTTTATTTGAAACTTCAATTCCTTTAGAGCACTCACCAATTCTACTTCAAGGTTCACTTCAACCTCTTCTTCATCTGATTCTTCATCATCCATAATACTTTGCTCTTTTGAGTAACCTTCATTACTTGTTTCTATAGCCATGAATAAGGTTACATTTTTATCATGCTCATTATTGTCATCATCACTATTATATGTACTAGTTTTACTTACATCAGATGAGCTATTATCTTCCTTGGTATAGAAACTTCTCTTATTATTGAATGACTCTTTCTTGCATTCATACTTCCTAAAACCTTTTTTTATCTTATCATAATTATGGATCTCATTATCATAACCATGATGTTCATCATGTTCTTCATCATGCTCAATCTTATCCTTGTTAGGAAATTTAGAGATAAAGTGACCAATATTTCCATAGTTAAAGCATTTGAATGGTAAATTTCCCTTATACTTATCAGAACCTCTCCCTAGTTTTCTAAAAAATGTGGATTTTATATTGTCATCATCAATGTCTATGTTAACATCATCCTTGGCCATCTTACCTTGTGACTTTTTCTCATCTTTGAATGTAGCTTTCTTCTTGGAAGGTCTTCCATCACTTGTTCTAATTTCATAGGCATTCAAGATGCCATTAAGCTCATCCATCTATAGTATGTTAAGGTATTTTATCTCTTCCAAAACAGACACCTTTGAATCAAACTTAAATGGTAGGTATATCAATACCATTTTTACTACTGTTGATTCTTCTAACTTCTCTCCTAGGCCTCTGATGAAATTTATCACTTCATCTACTTTCAATAAATAAGATGTAGTGTTTTCATCCTCCTTCATTTTTAGGCTTTCAAAATGCCTTCGATGAGTCTGAAGCTTTACCAAATTAACTTTGGTGTCTCCTTCATTTATGGTCTACAAATTTTAAAACTAACTTTGGTTGTATCACAATGCATGACCTTAATAAATTTTGCTTTTGAAAAACCAGACAAAATGACATTCATTGCCTTAGAGTTGATCTCACTTTCCTTCTTTCTTGTCGCATGAGTTGGTGGTGTAAAGGGTGGAGCGAATCCATCAAAAATAGATTGAAATATGTCATAACCCAAATACATTATATATTTATTCATTCTTATGCTCCAAAATCCATAATTAATCCCATTTAAGAGTGGAGCCTTATTGGCTGAGAAACTTCCTTATACTTGTTGACTAGACATGCTTATGCTTCATAGATCTCCTTCAAGCTATTAGGCCTACTTGAAAGGAATAAGATCTAATACCAATTATTGAAATCAAAATGAATGAAATGGGGGTTGAATTAGACTTCAAAATATTTCAATGAATTACATCCACTCATCTATAAACTATGAAAGCAACATAGTGATCTAGTAATGTATTAAGAACCAATCACATGAGGATGAAACAATATAAAAAATCACATATATGGGAAACCATATTGGGTAATAAAACCAACTAAATTAATCTTAGACAAACTATCCTATAAGATAATGTATAAAATTTAGTTGAGCATCAACCCAACATGCAACACAAACACAAAAATTATCAAGCACCCACTTGCTAGGAGGCTATAACCCATTATGAATAATCAACAATTTATTCAAAGGACACTTATTATATAACCAAAATGAAATTAATATCTAAACCCCTATTGACCAAGAACCAACTCAATTGAGATCAGTTCTATAAGCTCTAACCTACAAGGAAGCTTCAACTCCCTTAAACACCAATTCAGTCAATCACACTTATTTCCACTCAGCACTTTATCTATTTTATCTGAACTATATCCACTATCATAAATTTATAACACATATTTGATGCAACTTTGATAGCCTTTCAATATTCAATAATCTCTCTCAAAACTACCTTTAGGCTTCTTCACTCAACTAGCCCTCTTCAAAACTGAATAGCTCGTGTCCTTGATCTTCATCTACATAATACTTATCTAATCATCAAGAAATGCTTCTTACTATCTCCTAAGTGTTTTAAACATGTTACCCAACCTTCATAGGCTCATTGGTTTATCAATCCATTCACTTACTCTAAGTTTCTTCAAATAGGCCTAAAAATGCCTTATATATATATATATATATATATATATATATATATATATATATATATATATATATATATATATATATATATATATATATATATATATACTTATCTCTTGTTCATATACCACTTGGTTGGATACACACCCTTAACCTCTTAGGTCAGCCATATAATAAATCTTAGGATATCTCATAAACTGATTCAAATGATCTTTGAGTCCTTTTTGGTCTGTCATAACTCTATTAGACCTCATTTCACTTTTAGGTCTCATGGAGACCTAATTACATTAGGCCTTCTTATCAACATGTTACCGTTTGATCCCTTAAAAAACATTATATCTCTATAAACATCAAAAAAAATTCCAAAAACATCCAAATAAACCTGTAAAAACATCCTCTAAGCTCCATCACACTTTTTATGTCCAACCACTTCATGAGACCCCACAATAGTACTCAATCCTATTAGGCTTGTGTACACTAAAACGTCTACCTTTCAATATAGAAGCTAAAACACACTTAATATATTCAAACATGATCAAAAAAAATACATAGATAAAGTATAAATTCACTCAGTGTCATTACAAAATGAATTAGACACTTCCACTTAGGAGATAAGGGCTCAGAAACATTTATACAACTCACTCACTCAGAACTAGCAGTTTGTGTTAAAGACAAGTCATAGTGACTTGAAAATCCAACACCTGTGTAGACATTTTAAAAGAATCCTAATGTACTAAAATAATTTTATGACATCTTTAGAACATCCCCAAATACAAAACTCATATTGTCTAATACCAAACTATTGATTTTTGAGACCAATCTGATGACCTTATATCTCAAAGACCAAATTGAACCAGACATGTCATTTTGTGACCAAATTTTCACCATATTCACTTACCTCCAGAACTTATTGAAAGTATTAACATGAGTTAAAATTAATTTACAACATCTTCATGCACTTGGTTTCATCAATCTATCAAGAAAACACATTCAAATTCAATTTCTCACTACCACCTGGGTTTTCCATTGTTTGTTTCATTAGGTCTGTTAGCAACTAGCTAACTAAGAGGACTGGTTTAACACATTAGAATGGTATAAACTATCCAAAAACCTTCATGGGAATTTAGTATGAGTCTCTATATTCTTCTTCCATCAATTTGCCTACTTTGACCAAGTCAACTTTTAATTACTACAACAAATTATTTACAACAAACCCTTTTCTATAGGGTCTTTTCAATAACTTGACAACTCAATACCACCTTCAGGTACCTTGTTAAAACCCCTCAAATTTTACTTAGAAAATACAATAAATTTTGTTTTAAAATTAAATTACTTAACATTCATTCCATTAAATATACCTAAAAGAAATTAACCAAACAACTCAGAATAGTAGTACTTCTAAATTCAAATACCAAATACAATATTTATCTTAGACAACTCCAAGGAAAGTAAATACAATAAGACACAACTAAAACTAGTCTAATAATATAGAAACTACTATTCAAATATAAAAAATATATTATAATTACATTATTTTAGGTATTGAGCCTGATATAATAGATAGATACCAAGCCATCTGAGCTAATATTGAGCTAGCTTGTGTATCTTTGAATCTCAAGTGTAGTCTATAGGTATGTAGTACTTTTGTGGGGAGGGAGAGCATCATCTGAGCATTTTTTCACACCAACCACAAATTGAAGATCCCCTACATAATGTCCAATACAGTAATGGCCTTCCCTTTATGGATAGGTAGATAGAATGGTGAGGGAATACAGAGAAAAAGTAAGTACCTATGTGTATTTGAATTTTAAAACTAAACATCCATTGAATCATAGAAAATGCATTCTATTGCAAGATATCACACTGACATGTATATCATATATACAAAATATAATGTCTCACTATAAATTATTTAACCTGAATATTCATACTAATTACATCCTCCTAGAAATCATATCACATCACATGCTGAACATAGGAGTAAGCAAAATGTATTTTTATTTGAACAACTAATGAATGGATCATACATTAATATCTATCCAAAATCAGAAATAATTTCTACATTTTATATCACTTGGGTAAAAATGTACATTTCACTATACATTTCTAACAACTACATAATATCCAAGCAACTAAACCCTATGATATCCCATATCAACATAGTCTAGTGTTCTAAGACATAACTACTAATTTTTTCACAATCAGTCATAAATACATGGAGTCATAAGATTTTATTTAATCAAATATAAATATAATAAAAAAATACATACAAATATATAAAAGTCTAATCATTCATTTACACTCTAAAGGTTGTATGCACACATAATTAATATCCTACTAATTGTTACAAAGCATATTGATCAAGTAATAACAAACACATATATTAAATCAATCAATACAAGTGGGAGTCTAGACATATAACTATAGTGTGTACCATCTAGACATATATATTTATGCTAATGTATTTCACGATATCCCATACTATCATAGCTCCTTGTGCATGAACACCATACTCAAACATGAATAATCAATATTAAAAATATAATTTTATCAACAAGTAATTACTAGATTATACCATCCAAGTATACCTTCAATAATAATCAGATGAAAATATAATCTCTAGGCATACATCTCTATGTGCTAATTTCCTCAAGAAATATCTAATCACTTACACATGAAATAATCTCACAAATATCCTACACACAATTTTTCATATTTACATGACGCTACAAAATTTGACCCTACTGACATGTTTTCATAGTACTATATTGCTACATATATACTATTTGTCTCTACAATAATTCTAATCATAGATTTAGTATAATTTATATCACATAATTTTATCATAAAGGATACAACATAAACAAAAGTATAATAACATTACCATTTAAAAATGTCTAATTTTGCTATAGTTTACTATATTCTTAACACTATATAACTCTAAGCATAATCATGAATGTAAATGTATTACAAGGATAAATAATCACATCAAATCACTAATTTACTAAAGCTCATTAATTAACCTAATATAATTTAGAGGATCACGTTAAGATTGAGAATCAACAGTCTCATACAATCATATTCTTTATCATATGACCATAATCCTTATTAACAAGTATGTTAAAAAGTGCATGAGTAAGAACCTCTAAAATGAATTTTGGTCATATAGATGTAGTTATCCTAATTCACAAGTTGTCTCCCTTGTGTTTAGACTAAATTGGAAAGATAGGTTATTTTTCAATCAATATAGTTCACAATATATTTATATTACACTGTATGTAATAACCACGTCTATCATTTTACTAATTCTTACCAAAAATGAGAATAAGAAACAATCCAAAATTATTTTCCAATCAAGGTATGGGTTAATAATAAATCATTGATATTTTTCCATTTATGTATCCTCATAAGGACCTTATGATGATCATGATGATTAATTAGAATGCACCTCATACTAGCAATGCATTCAAAAAATCTAAGGCAAAACTAAAGTTCCATTGAACATTCGATCTTGCATTAAAGAGAATTCATAATTTTTTTATTAAAAAGACTCAGCCATTTCATTCACATATTTAAGTAGTGATTTCATATACATAATTAATTCAATTTAATTTTACAATGAATTCACTTTAAACTTAGTGAATTTAAGTATATATCATAGTGTTTATCTTTTTAGACATAACATTATTTAATACATATAATCAATGATACATTTTTAACTCAACATTATTTAATATATAAACAGTGATTCATTTTTGACTCAACATTATTTAATATATAATAAGTGATTCAATTTTGACTCAGCGTTATTTAATATATAAATAATGATTCATATTTAACTCAACATTATTTAATATATAAACAATGATTCATATTTGACTTAATGTTATTTAATAAATAAACAACAATATATTTTTGATTCAGCATTATTTAATATATAAATAGTGATTCATTTTTGACTCAACATTATCATTCATTATCTCAACTCCTCTAAATTTGACTTTGCATTTTAAAGGTATGGCTCAACTCAATATATTAAGGCTCATCTTTTCAAATTAAAGACTAGTGTTAGAGATTGAGCACTTCTTTAGTTCAAAACACAACAGTGTATATGACACACCTCTACCCAAGATGATGGTAATAAAATAAAGCATAACCTCTTTATATAAATTTTAACTTAATGAAAAAACAGTCTCTATAACAAGATGCAATCATTCCATATTATCATGTGATTAGACTTAATATATGCCAAAACATGCAAGAGTTTGTTTTGTCACTTTCTTAGATTTGCAATCAATTGAATTAAATCTAAATATAATGCAATGTAGGTTATAAAAGTAAGATGTTTCTCTATTGCAAATAATACGCAAGTCTAAATAGTGGGATGTCAATCCACAGGACAAAACATAGCTCTTATTTGTCTTAACTCAGACTATAGTCATCTTACTTTGTGCTAACATTTATAGTAGTCCAAAAATAAATATTCAATGTAGTAATCTTAAATAATATTTTTTCCACTCAAAGATGAAACATAAGTTAAAGAAAATTAAATACAAACCAATTATTTGGAATTCTCATATAAATACCATATATCTGAAGAATTAGCTTAACCATCAAACAAGAATCTTTTAATACTTCACAATCTAGGTGATACACTTTGCCAAACCTTTATCTATTACTCATTTGTCCAACACTATCTCAAAAGATGGCCTCAAAAATTTGATAATTATTGTTTCTATTAATCCTTCACCTCTTCTCCTGTATTCTACTTATCTTATTCTCTATATATCCTTATCAAATCTTCCTTTTTTTCTTTAATTTATAAAACTAAACCTCTCTCTACAAGGTGCACCCTATCTAATGAATGTTTAAAATCTGCCCATTTCCTTCCATGCATGGCATCTTATCTTTCATCAACTAAACCTTTTAGTAGTTATCCTTTCTTACAAACATTATTCTATCTTTTTAAAAATTCAATAATTAATATTTAAAACATTTTTTATCTTTTGTTTAAAACATCATGCCACATTACCCAATTTAACTTTAAACTTAAGTTTAGTTGAATAATTAAAAAAAGATATATAATGTTTATTTTTCAACGGATTCATGCATGTATTTTTTACAAGACTAAGTTTATTCATATTACCTCAAGGTTAGCATTGGGATAATTTAAACTCTATAAAATAATAGTAATTATTTATGATTCACATATAACAATTATATATTTATTCCCTGATTTATTCTAAAAAATCATTACAATTAAATTAAAAAATATAATGCATATTAAGAACTAAATTTTTACACTAAATTTATCACGTATAATATTTTATTAGTTGCGCATTATTATTTAAAACATGTTACACAAATATTTTAAATCCACTGTGTGTGTGTGTAGGGTCACTAGCAGTTTCTCTGTCATCACCCAATCATCCCATATAGCCCATCCTCTCTAATAATGCTATCCATCATCAATCTCTTAGGGTAGGATTTATCTTTAATCCACCTCACAATAGGTAGGTGATTAGTTTGAGTCATCATAAATATCAACCAATGATGCAAAACTAACAAATATACATCCTCAATGTATAAAATTCTTACAATACAACTATCACATAAAGGATACTAATAAAAAATATCACTATCCCATTAAAATATATGTCAAAAATCTGAAATCAAAGAACTCATAATTAGGTAATAACCATACTAATCCATAGATTTAAATGTCATTAATTATAGGGTTAAATTAGTACATGACATCCTCCCCCCTAAAACTAGTCATTGCTCGGATGACTCTTATTCAAACAAAAGTTATTATTAACAAATAAATTTTAATATCATTAAAAATATAGTATCAAATATCATATTATGTAAATAAATTCAATTCTACCTAAATAACTCACCATAGTTCTCTTAATTATCATTATTCTTAGTGTATTGGTCCCACGAGACCCTACTCTATGACATTTTTTTATGTAAATAAGTTTTTCAAATGTCACTTACACTAATTGGTTCTATCATAACCACCTTGGGGTCTAGAATCAAAATACAAACCAATAATAACTTGGTAAAAGTCTTACTAAATTTACAAAAACACATTAAATCATCACAAAGGTCAAAACAATGACTAGGGAGAGTTCCACAAAACCTTCCAGCCCCTCTGCACATCTCTCTAACCTAGAAAATGTATTTCTCATTATACAAGAAAGTATTTTGGAAACTTGGTAAGAATTATGTGTATATGTTAATACTATCTTTGCTTTCAATAGCTTCAAATAAGTATAATAAGTCAATATTGTCATTACTCAATTAGATCTCCTAACAAGTATGATGATAAATAAGAACTAATAATATTGTCTACAAAATCATGTAATACCCATCCACAATAAACAGGTGTATGTCCATATGAATAAATTTGACAAGTTTCACCTGTCAAATCCTAGATTCAACAAGTCCATTTATCGGATCCAAATCAGCACCAAAAATCTAAGTTAATGTGCATAAATTTTTACAAAAAGCAAATTTTTGCTAATAGATGATAGAAAGAAATACTATATGCTAAATGATTTCAAATGTATAAACATACATACAATAAAAATCAAACATAACTAGTATCATATTCTACAACTTAACCTATAGTGTTATATTAATAGTCAATAAGAAACAATATCATATTTAACATAACATATAAAGACTAAGGACCATACTGTCCTTGCAACCTTATAAGTTAGATAATGTCTCTTTGCTTATACAAGTATCACACAACAAGTTAAAAAGCTTATCTCAATCCTTTTAGACTAGTAATATGTTAAGCACATCTTATACCTTACTCACTCCCAAAGAAAGGTACATATAACTCTTCAAAAAAACATGCTTTAAAAAGAGAATAATATTAGTCTAAATAAAGATATAAAATAACATAATAATTTAAATCACTATAATTGATATAAATTCCATGTTAGCCACTCCTCATGGTCAAGTTAACAAGTTAGATAAAATAGTGACTCTAAAAAGTAACAAGTGAATAGTAGAGAACTAACATCTCATAAACAAAACTTCTTACATACACTCATATGGTAGAAGGAAACATCACAACCCATGTTGTCAACTCACTATTCACTTAACAAACTTTTAAGTGTAGTATTATAACCCACCTCCATCCACAACCAAAAGGAAAATAGTAACATCAAAGATGCATCAGTCTATCTGATCCTCCAACTTCTCTCAACAAGAAGTAGAAAACACTATCCCATGAACTCAAGGGAATAAGATCAAATAACATTTCAGAAACAGTTTTTTCGCTTAAGGAAATACTAAATCAACATCTTTAAAATATGAATCTTATCGATAGCTTGAAATGATAGAGAGTGAGCATAAAAAATCACCTTTACTATAACTAAGAGATATGACACTTATTCTCAATTCTATAAAAATACAAGGATGCTAAATCACATAGCAAACTCTTAACACAAAGGAATTCACAATCAAGACATCTACACTCAGCTATAAGAAACTTCCCTCCATACTAGGCGGTGCCAAACTAGAATGGTGTTATAGGATTTATCACTCCTAGAATCTATGTTTAAAAGACACAAAACTAAAGCATAAATACCTAAGTGAGAATCACTACATGCTTCTTTAAACACTCACAATACAAAAACACAAATGGTGAAGCTAATTCGATTAATAATAAAGACATAATCAAATTCAAGGTGTTCGATCTAAAAGATCAATAATATGGTAGGAAACTCTTGTTCATAACTCAAGAAGTAAGCTATGTACTCTCCTACCCATACACATTATAAAACCATCAGCAACGAGACACTCGATACACCAACCCTTTAATAATTATAAAGGGGTATGAATACTCTTAGGGTACACACTTAATATAGAAAACATACATTCTCATTGCTCCTCTCTACTAAACATAAAGGTATGAAAATTCTAATGGATTCATTAACTCCTAGAGTTTACCACATGTTACAACCCCTCAAGTTGTACTTAGAAAATACAGTAATATTTTAAAATTAAATTACTTAACATTCATGCCACTTAAACATACCTAACAACTTAACCAAACAACTCAGAATGATACTACTTGTAAATTCAAATATTGAATACAATATTTATCTTATAAAATTCTAATCAAAGTAAATACAATAGTACATAGCTAAAACTAGTCCACTAATAGAACAACTGATATTTAAATATAAAACATATATTACAATTGCATTCCTTTAGGTATTGACCTTGATATAATAAATAGATACCAAGCTATCCTAAGCTGAGTTTGAACCAACTCATGTATCTCTGAATCTCAAGTATAGTCTCTAGGTAAGTAGTACCGCTATTTGGAGGGAATTCATCATCCAAGTGCTATTCCACACCAAACATGGACCAATGATCCCCCACATATTTTCTTATCTGAAAATAACCCTCCCTTCACAAATAGGTAGATAGAATGGTGCATAAATTCGAAGAATAATTAAATACTTAAGTGTGTATGAATTCTAAAACTAAACATGCAATGAATCATAGAAAACTCATTCTATTGCAAGATATCACACTAACATATAAAACAAAAAAACTAAAGATAATATCTCACTATACATTATTTAACCTCAAGATCCATACTAAGTACATCCTCCTAGAAATGATATTACATCACATGTTGAACATAGGAGTAACCAAAGTGTACTTTTATTCCAACAACTCATGAATGAATCACACATAAATATATATCTCAAATAAAAAATAATACCTATAGTTTATACCACTTAGGTAAAAATGTACATTTAACTATAGATTTCTAACTACTACATAATATCCAAATAACTAAACCCCATGATATCTCATATTATCATAGTCTAGTGTTCTAAGACATAACTATTAATTTTCTCATAATTAGTCATGCAAAGTAGTCATAAATACATGGAGTCATAAGTTTTTATTCAAATAAGTATATAAGTAAAAGAAAACAAGATATAAAAATATATAAAATTCTAATCATTCATTTACACTCTCAAGGTTGTATGCATACATAATTGATATCCTGCTAACTGTTACAAAACATATTGATCAAGTACCAACCAACAAATACATTAAATCAATTAACGTATGTGAGATTTTAGACATACAAATATAGTATGTACCATCTAGACATATACATTTAAGTTGATGTATTCTATGATATCTCATACTATCATATCTCCTTGTGCATGAGCATCCTACTCAAACATGAATAATCAATCTTACACATTTAATCTTATTAACAAGTAATTACTAGAGTACACCATCTAGGTATACCCTCAATAATAATTAGACAAAAATATAATCTCTAGGCACACATCATGATGTGATAATTTATTCAACAAATGTCTAATCACTTACACATGAAATGCTCTAACAAATATACTGCACACAAGTTTTCATCTTGACATGATGCTATATAATTTAACCTTGCTGACATGTTTTCATAATACTATAGTGCTATAGATATACTATTTATCTCTACAAGTATTCTAATCATAGCCTTAGTATAGATTTATGTCATATAATTTTATCATAAAAGATATATCGTAAATAGAAGTATAATAACATTATCATTTTAAAATGTCTAGCTTTTCTATAGTTTATGATATTATTAAAATTGTATAACTCTAAGCATAATCATCAATTTAAATGGCTTACAAGGATAACTAGTCACATAAAATTACTTATTAACTAAATCTGATCAATTAACCTAATACAAATTAGAGGATCATGTTGAGATTGAGAACCAATCATCTCATACAATCATATTCTCTGTCATATGACCATAATCATTATTAAAAAAATGTTAAAATTGCATGAGTAAGATTTACTAAAATGAAATTTGGTTATAAGGATGTATTTATCCTAATTCACAATGTATCTCCCTCATTTTCATAATAAATTAGTAATATAATTTAATTTTCAATCAAACTAGTATATATATATATATATATATATATATATATATATATATATATTTGTGTTGCATTGTATATAATAACCACATCTATCATTTTACTAATTCTTATCAAATTGAGATTACAAAACACTCCAATATTTTTTTTTAATCAAGGTATGGGTTAACAATAAACCGTTAATATTTTCCTATTTTTTTATTCTCATAAATATCCTATGATAATCATGATGATTAATTAGATTGCATATCAGATTGGCAATGCAATTCAGAAAATTTGAGGTACTTCATTTAATAGTAATACATTTGATCTTGATGATTAATTAGAATGTATCTCATACATTTTATCTTGCATTAAAGAGAATTCATAATTTATTTTTATTAAAAAGACTCTGCAGTTTCATTCACATATTTAAGTAGTGATTTCATATACATAGTGAAGTAACTTTAATTGCATAGTAAATTCACTTAAAACTCAACGAAATTAAATATATATCATAGTGTTTGCCTTTTGAGACTCAACATTATTTAATATATAAAAATGACTCATTTTTAACACAACATTATTTAATACATAAACAATGATTCATTTTTTATTCATCATTATTTAATATATAAACAATATTTCATTTCTGACTTAGAATTATTTAATATATAAACTATGTTTCTTTTTTGACTCATCATTATTCAATATAAAAAAAATTATTCTTTTTTGACTCAGCATTATTTAATATGTAAGTAATGATTCATTTTTAACTTAGAGTTATTTAATATATAAACAATGATTCATTTTTGACTCAACATTAACATTCATTATCTCAGCTCTTCTAAATGTGACTTGGTGTTTTAAAGCTGTGACTCAGCGCAATATATTAAGACTGGGATTTTCAAATTAGATATTGGTGTTAGAAACTAGGCACTAATTTAGTTTAAAACATAGCAGCATATATGATGCACCTATACCCAAGATTTTTCTCATAAAATGAAACCCAACCTCTATATATAAATGTCGACTTAATAAAAATACAGTCTCTATAACAAGACGTGGTCATTCAATATTATATTGTGCTCATAATTAATATATTCCAAAACATGAGAGACTTTGTTATATCACCTTCTTATATTTGTAATCAATTGAATTAAATCTAAATGGAATGCAACGTAAGTTATAAAATTAGGATGCTGACCTATTGGAAACAATACGCATGTCTAAATAGTGGGACACTAGTCCACAAGACAAAACCCAATTCTTATAAGTTTTAACTCTGACTATATTCATCTTACTATGTGCTAACATTTATAGAAGTCTAGAAATAAATATTCAATGGAGTCATCTTAAATAATAATTTTTCCATTCGAAGATGAAATGTAGGTTAAAGATAATGAAATACAGACCAATTATTTGGAATGCTCATAGAAATACCTTATATCTAAAAAATCCTTTGCACTATCAAACAAGAATATTTTAATACTTACGTCAAAATCTAGATGTTATGCTTTGCCAAACTTTCATCTATTACTCATTTATCCACACTATCTCAAAATATGGCCTCAAAACATTGATAATTGTTGTTGCTCTTAATCCTTTGCCTCATCTCCTATATTTTGCTTCTCCTACTCTTTGTATCTCCTTATCAAAGCTCCCTTTTTTTTAATTTATTAAACTAAACCCCTATCTATAAGTTTCACCCTATCTCATTCATTATTAAAATCTCCCTGTTTCCTTCCATGCGTCTCATCTTATCTTTCATTAACTGCACTTTCAGTAGTTATCCTTTCTTACAAATAATAGTGTATCCTTTCTAAACTTCAATAATTAATATTTAGAACATTTTTAATTTTTTTATTTAAAAATCACACCACATTTCCCAAGTTAACTTTAAACATTAGTTTAGTTGACTAATTAAATAAAGATTTTTAGTTTTCAACGGATTCATGCATGCTTTTTTCTAAGACTAAGTTTAGTCATCTTAACTCAAGGTTAACATTAGGATAATCCAAAATATTTAAAATAGTTGTTATTGTTTACCATTCACATATAAGAATTATATTTATTTTCTAATTTATTCTAAAAAATCATGACAATTAAATTAAACCAATCTAATGCACATTAAAAACTAAATTTGCATAGTAAATTTATCACATACAAGATTTACTAAATTATGCACTAGTATTTAAAGAACATTACTATATATATATTATGTGTGTAGGGTTGCTATCATTTTCTCTATCATCGCCCAATAGTCTAATCTAGCCCATCTTCTTTGATGATGCTTTCCTTCGTCAAGCTCTGAGGATAGGATCTATCTTGCATCCACCTCATAACAAGTAAGTAGTTAGTATGAGTCATCATAAATATCAACCAATAATGGAAAACTAATAAATGTATATTCTCAATGTATAGGATTATTAAAATACAACTATCACATAATGTATACTAATCAACAATATCACTGTCCCATTACTGTAATGTCAAAAAACTCAAATCAAAGCAATGATAATGAGATAATAACCATACTAATCCATGGATTTAAATATTATAAATTATAATTTGAAATAGAGATGTGACATACTTGAGAGAGACCACTACAATCTCCAATAAATTTATTGAGCATATCAATCCATTCTGAGCTGATTTGAGTAACATATTCTACATTAGGTCCTTATTAGGGTTTTAGGGAAGTTTAGCACATGTTTTAGTGTCAATAATTATTCTTAAAGGTATGCCCCATAAATCCAATACAATGCCAATATATTTTATCTAGGACACTTACCCATCTCTCCTTAACAACTTAGGTTCTAATTCAAAGGTTACATGTGCTAATGAATACCTAAAAGTCCTCAGGTTTGCATACCTTCATTTTTTGCACTCAAGAGAGCTCAAAACCATTTTTCATGTCATTTTCTACAAACCATGACCTCATACTTCATGATTAATCCTAAAACAACTTGAATTAACTATATCCATACTCTCCTTCATATATTCATCTTTAAATCTGATACTCATGCCTCATTAGGCTAGGTAGGGTCTAGGAGTGGTCTAGGTGTAGACTTGGTCTGAAGGTCCTAGCCATGTAAGCTCACCCTGAGACTCTCATGGATGATTATACACCTTAATCACATGTTAAAACAATTACATACAATCTCTCACTTTCCCAAGTTCATTCACCTCATAATGCCACTATATCATACCTTCACTTTGCTATGACCAGGCTCAAGACTCTAATGCACTTGACACCTTGACCTGTTCCTTCCATGCCATGGCCTTAAAAAATATCAACCAAGTAGACATAATATGTCACAACACACTCACATCACTCCATCATTGTTTTTATGATGAAAACAAACTTTCACAACCTCGTACAGATATAAATCCACATGACCAAGCTTCATATGACTTGACATCTCTCTTTCATGCACATAAACACATTTAACATCAACCTTGACTTTCAACCAAACATAATTCATTAGTTTCCTTCAAATTCTCTTTTTCCTTCAAATTACCATGACCATACTCTTCTCAATGGATCTTGTCTCATCACACACAACCAACTAGGATTAGTCACCTTTGATATAATCATGTTGCCAATTGAGAATATACTCTTAATAGGCTACTCATATCCACAATACTCACTCACTAGTCAACCCTCACTTAATGCCACTACCATGGTCAATTACTTCACCAAACAAACCTTTGACATCACTTACCATTATGCCTTTACATGATGCACCCTTTTGACATCAATGACAATAATATGCTAACAAACACCCCCTTTATCATTGATGGCAAACACACAAACACACTACAATTTGAAATCAATTCAAAATGGTACTTTTACCATCTTCTCATTCTCCTCCTTTTGAAATTAATGACAAAGAAACACCTAAAACTTTCTCCCTCATGATGTAACTTCTTAGATCATACCTCTTGTACTAAATAGGATCTTCAACATTTCTTGAGTCTATAAAGAATTCTGAACTTTCTCCCTTACTGAGCTCTTTTTCCCTTTTGGTAATAAGATCATAATGTCTATAAAAAATCAAATAAACATGTTCCCCTTGACTCCATGCATACCTTCTTCAAATGAATTCAAATACACATGAACACTCACCTTGTCCTTGATATGACTTATATAGATCAAACTCTTGATCACTCACTAAGCCATCACATAAGTACTTATCTGACATAGATCTTAAAATAGACTCAGATACACAATATCACTCAATTTCCTTTATGCACCTTGATGCCATAGAGATGGATAATATCCATATTCATTTCCCTATTCTAGTTTCACAAACATCCATCATGTTCTCAGTCTTGACCACATTCTTCAACCTATCTTCATGTTATCTATATACCTTATTTGACATAGACCATTTATTTATGTACTCTTACAGCTAATGAATCATTTGATTAGCTTCCTCTTTGTCCTCGTAGATTTTTCTCATCATATGAGTCATTAGGACTCATAGATCATTCTTAAAATCAATCAAGCATCTTGATACCAATACCAATTCTCAACACAAAATAAGATATCAACTATTAGAAACACTCATCATGCTTCCATCTTTGTCAACACCATTCAAATTTTCTCTATGACCATATTGATCTAACAAAATAATCCATATTCTATATGTCTTTAGACCCAATCCTATGCTCAGACTTGCATTCCATGCCATGACTCCTCATGAACTAAACTCTAGAATCAATGGCCATACTGACCATAACTCCTTTCACCTTGTCATATACATACAAGCTTTAAATAAAATAACTCATACCTTGAAAGATAGACAACTTGGGATATTTTCAAGATGAATCCTTGTTTGACTAAAACCTCATGTTGTTAATGATAGAGGATTATCTCCATAAAGCCTAATGGAGTCACCCTTTTTGATAGGGATCTCAAAACTCCATGAACTCAAGATATTTCTGGATATCCAAACTAATTTTCTCATCTATCTTACAATCAAGAGACTGATAGTTCCTACTTAGAATCCACTTAGGTTTAACTAAAATTTTTGACTCATCCACTTTGTTATCCTTCTTGTAATCTTTGACTACCTTGTCAATACATGTAGATAACAAGTGTTATTGACATTCCTTCACTTCTGATGCTTATTCTATCTTAACAAACAATCCATCTTAGTTGTTGGTCTCAATGTGATCAGTCTTGACTTTATTTGGCTTCCACACCAATGTCAGACCCTTCTCATCCACTTTAAGAGCTCCATATACCTTGTTAAGTCTTGATGACCTTATAACTACATTAGTACAAAATATTACAATGTGTCCCATATTATGACAACTATAGCAAACAACATTTATTTACTTACCTCTTGACTGATCACTCCTTCTCCCATGTTCCCATGATAACTCATTCCTTGAGACCATTCTACAATCACTTGCTCTATGATGAAAGTTATGACAATCAAAAAAATAACCATTGAAAGAATTAAAATACCTCATTCCATTAGGTTGATCAATTGGTCTCTTCATGTTGACTTTCATATTGATATTCTTGACTTTATGATGATCATTTTGAATTTTATATTTGAGAGTTTATGTATAACATTTGAAGTCTAACTCTATTTGTTCTCCTTTTAGTCTTTCTTGAATCCAAGACCTATTTTATCATGTGTAGGCCTTTAACTACTCAAAATATCACCAAGAGATTTTTTACTCTTTTCAAATATCTAATGTGTCTTCAACTTGATTGTTACCTGATGCAATTCTACCTTTAAGGACACCAATTTTATTCCAAAAAGGATGCATTCTTCCTCCTTGGTCTTGAGACTTGTAGTCACAATTCAATATGAGTTTCTAATTGTTTCATGATCTCCTCATGTTGATTGGTGTTGTTTATTAGTCTCTCTTCAAAGAGATTAATTTGATCCTCATAAATCTTAACCAATTATCTTGGTTTCTGATTCTTTTTTCTTTGAAACATCAATTCCTCTAGATCACTCACCAATTCTACCTTAATGTTCACTTTAGCTACTTCTTCATCTAATTCTTCATCATCCATAAAATTTTTCCCTTTTGATCAACCCTCATTGTCTATTTCTATATCTATGAATAATATTCCATTTTTATCATCATCATTACTATCATCATCACTCTTAGATTTACTAATGTCACTTACATCAAATGAGATATTGTCTTCCTTGGTATATAAACTTCTCTTGTTCTTGATATTGTCTTCCTTGGTATACTCATACTTCTTAAAACCTTTTTTTCTCTTGTCAGGATTATAGATATTCTTATCATAACCATGATGTTCATCATTTTATTCATCATGCTCAATCTTATCCTTTTTAGGACATTTAGAGGAAATGTAACCAATCTTGCTATAGTTAAAGCATTTGAAAGTCAACATGCCCTTATTTTGACTTGAAGCTCTCCCTAGTTTTTTGACAAACATGGATTTAATATTTTCATCATCAGTGTATATGTCAACATCATCCTTGGCCTTCTTATTTTGTGAATTTTTCATAGATTTTAATCCAACTTCCTTCTTGGAATTTCTTCCATCTCTTTTTCTCATTTCATAAGTAGTCAACATGCCATGAAGCTCATCCATTTATAGTATATTAAGGTCTTTGATCTCCACAAAAGTAGGCACCTTTGAATAAAAATTAGTTTTCAGGGACTTGAATACCTTTTTTACTACTATTGATTCTTCTAACTTCTCTCTTAGGCCTTTTATGAAATTTATCACTTCATCTACTCTAAATAGAGAAGATGCATTCTTTTCATCCTCCTTCATTCTCAAGCTTTCAAACTACCTTTAGTGAGGCTGTAACTTTTCCAAATTAACTTTGGTGTCTCCTTCATATATGGTCTATAAATTTTCCAAAATAAATTTTTCTATATCACAATGCATGACCTTAACAAATTTTGCTTTTGAAATACCACACAAAATTCCATTCATTACTTTAGAGTTGTTCTCACTTGCCTTCTTACCATTACATCAGTTGGTGGTGTAGAGGGTGGAGTGAATCCATCAATAATATATTTCCATATGTCATAACCCAAGGACATTAGATATTTCTTAATTTTGATGCTTCAAAATGCATAATTTGTCTCATTAAAGAGAGAAGCCTTATTGATTGAGATACCTCCTTATACTTATTGACTAGACATGCTTGTGCTTCAAGGATCTCCTTCAAGTTGTTACGCCTTCTTCAAGGGACCAAGCTATGATACTAATTATTAAAAGCAAATTGAATTAGATGGGAGTGAATCATTATTCAAAAACTTTTAATCAATTACATCCACTCATCTATGAACTATGAACATAACATTGTGATTTAGCAATGTATTAAGAACCAGTCACATGAGCATGAAATAAGATAACACATCACATATGTGGGAAAGCCTCATGGGGAATAAAACCCAATAAAATAAATCTTGGATAAACTATCCTATAAAATAATGTATCAAATTTATTTGAACACCAACCTAATATGGAGCACTAACCATAAATTTATCAAGCACCCACTTGAATTTAACAAACACCTACTTACTAGGAGGATACAACGCCTAATGACTAAGAACTAACTTATTAAAAGGAAAAAATTTCAAGAACCAACATCCAAGTCAAACCCAACTCCTTGACCTAACACCAAATTAATGAAAATTAGTTCAGTAACCTCCAACCTGCAAGGAAGCTTCAACTCCCTCAAGCACGAACTCAGTCAATCACACTTCTTTCCATTCAATTATTTATCTTTTTTATCACAAATATATCCACTATCATACACCAAGAACACATATTTTATGAAAATTTTATATCCCTAAATAATCAATGATCACTCCTTCAACTCTACTCCAATTTATCTCTCTCAAAATTGTCTCTATGTCTCTTCACACAACTAGCCTTCTTTAACACTGAATAGGGCATGTGTCCTTGATCTTGATATGTATAATACTTATATTATCATAATTAAATGATTTTATACTCTATCTTGATGGTTTAAATCATATTACCCAACCTCCTTAGGCTCATTTATTTATCAATCCATTTTCTTTCTCTAAGCTTCTTTAAATAGGCCTTAAAATACCTTGTATATAAACTCATCTCTTGTTTATATACCACTTGGTTGGATACACACCCTTAAAATATTAGGTAAAAAATATAATATATCTTAATACATCTCATAAAAATTATTCAAATTATCTTTGAGTCCCTTTTATTCTATCATAACCCTACTAGACCTCATTTCATGTTTTGGTTTCATGGAGACGTAATTGTATTTGGCCTTCTTATCAACACGTTACCATTTGATCCCTTGAAAAAAATTATACTTCCATACATAGAAAAAAAAATTCATACAACATTTTAGTAGACCTTATAAAACATCCTCTGAGCTCCATAACACTTTTTAGGTCCAACCACTTCATGAAACCCCTCATTAGTACTTAGTCCTATTAGGCCTATGTATACCAAAAGTGTACCTTTCAATATTTAAGCTCAAACACAATTAAGCCACTAAAAAACGATCAAAAATTTATGCATAAAAACTATGCATGACCTCAGGTTCATTACCAAATGGATTACACACTTATACTTAGGAGATAAGGGCTCAAGAACATCTCTGTAACTCACTCACTCTGAACTGCTAGTTTACCTAAAAGACCAGTCATGGTGACTTGGAAATCCAACACCTATGTATAAATTATAAAAGAATATTGATACATTAAAAATATTATATAACATATTTATAACATCCCAAAACATAAAACTCATATGGTATAATATCAAAATATTGGTCTTTCAGACCAATCTCATGACCTTATATCTCATAGACCAAACTGAACTAGACATGTTATTTTATGAATAATTTTTCACCATATTTATAGACCTATAAAACTTATTTAAAGTATGAACATGAATTAAAATTCCTAAAAAACATCTCCATGCAGTTTTTTTCATCAATCTATCATTAAAACACACTCAAATTCATCTTCTCATTGTTACCCGGGTTTTTCATTGTCTGCTATATTAGGTCTATCTACAATTGGCTAACTTGGAATATTTTCTTATAATATTGCAAGGGTGGAACCTATCCATAAAACTTCATGGGAATTTAGTATGAGTCTCTATCTTCTTCTTATATAAATTAATCTACTTTGACCAAGTTAAATTTTGATTGCTACAACAGATTCTTTACAAACAAGGCCTTTTCTATAGGGTCGTCTCATTCCCCTGACAACTTAATACCACCTAGAGTTAATTAAGAGATTCCATTACAATATATAGTAGGTTTATTAATTATATAAATACATTCTAAGCGTATTTGATCAAAATATTCTACATTGGTTCCTTATTAGGGTTTTAGGGAGGTTTATCACACATTTTAGTGTTAACGATTGTTCATAAAGTAATACCCATTAAATCCAAAACCAATGTATATAGATATTTTATATGACCCTTTCACATCATTTATTAATATCTTATGTTCCCATGCATAGGTTACATGTGCCAACGAACACCTAAAAGTCCCTCTCAACTTTTCAAACCTTTATTTTGTACACTTGAGAGACCTCAAAACCACTTTTCATACCATTTCCTATAAAACATAACCTCACACTTCATTATTATTCCTAAAACAACTTGAATTACTTATATCCATACTATGCTTCACACATTTAACTTGAAATCTAATCCGCATGCCTCATTAGGCTAGGTAGGGTCTAGGTGCAGACTTGGTCTGAAGGTCCTACCTTTGTAAGCTCACACTAAGTCTCTCATGGATGTTTATACACCTTACTCACATATTAAAATAATTACATATAATATCTCACTTTCTTGAGTTCACTTACCTTATTACGCCACTAACTCATACCTTCACTATGCCATGACTAGGCTCAAGCTTCTAATGCACTTGACAACTTGACATGTTCTTTCCATGTCATGACCTCAAAAAAACATCAACCAAGTAGACACAAGATATAACAACATAATCACATCACTACACCATTATTTTTTCATGACAACAAACTTCCACAACCTCATATAGACCTAAAACCACATGACCAAGCTTCATATGACTTGACATCTCTCTTCCATGAACTTGAACACCTTTAACATCATCCTTGACATCAACCTTGACTTTCATGCAACCATAGTACATTATTTTCCTTCAAATTCTCATGACCACACTCTTCTAAATTGATCTTCTCTCATCACACTCTACCAACTAGGCTAAGTCATCTTTGACATCATCATGCTTTCAGCTGAGAACATACTCTCAATAGGCTACTCATATCCACAATACTCAATCACTAATCAAAACTCACTTTATACCACTACCATGATCAATTAATTGACCAAATATACCTTTGACATCAATGAACATTATGCCTTTACATGATGCACCCTTTTGAAATCAATGATAACAATATGCAAACAGTGTGCACTCTCTTCTTATCTTATGTGAATATTCAAACTTCGCTTTCACCTTATCTAGACTAGGATCAAACTCTGATATAGTATCAGATACCCCCATAACAAATTTTTGTCTGGTTATTTATTTCTAAGATTTCTATGAAATCTTGATATTTGTTGCATAAGTAGGATCGTAGATCTATATTGTTTTTCATTAAGATCTATCCATTAATTTTATCATACATTTGCATGTTTTATAATGTTGGTATATGAAATATATTTGGATATCTAATGCTCTTGATGTTTGATCAAATTCACTACTCCTTGGAAAAGACATTTTTTTCTTGAGGAAACATGTTTTCCATCACATTGTCTTTTTTTTGGCTTCCTAGTTTAGATCGGATTTTTTATTCACGAACCTAATATCCCATCCACCTATTCAAGCTATTACTACTCTAGAACCACAGCGAATCTCACTAACCTTTTTCTAGGTTTGGTGTGTATTGGTCTTATTTTTATGGATTATTTTTAATTTTTGAATTTCATTAAGAAATGCAAGTGTTATGGTGTTTTTAGTAACTACTACCCAAAACAATAAAATCTTATAATTTAGAGATTGTTGCTAAAAGTTTCTTTTGAAACAAGCTCAGTCTATTTAATTTTGCCCTAATTTTTTTAGTATGTTAATATTTTTTTATATCTTGATTTAAAACAAGGGTAAATAGGCAAAGTTTCTTTTAGTGCACAAGTAATACATAATAATATTGGTTAGGTTTAACATTGTTAGTGGATATTTTTTATTGTTTTTTATTAATCAATATTTTGTGGATAATATTTACAAATAAAATGTTATTAATTTTTTCACTTGCTCACATTGTACTTGATTCTTTAAATGCATAATCATCTAAGTCCAACGTCCTCTTTTGTTTGCCAAAAATTATCTTTTCTGACATATCCACTAATTTTTCTAGATGCACTATCGACTAAGTTTGACATATTTTGAGCATGCATTTGTAACATTTGGGTGTGTTCATCATTTCATTGTTAAGGGGGGTGTATTGTGCCTTTTTTAGTCCCTCATTTAATTTTAATTGTACTTCCATTTTTTTAACAACTTTAACTTGTGCTATTACTACATTTCACTTCTACACTAATGCATACAAGTACAATTAACACACTAACTCCCTTTAACGTGAATGGAAAATCAAGATGACAATCATTCTAAGGAGTGAGGGTTTGTATAGGATAACCATGGGTAATGAATCTAAACATATCACATATGTAGAAATATTTAAGTGGTATGACCATAATGATGAAGATTATGGGTTATTGTGTCTTTCTATAGCACTTGATATTTTATTTCACTTAGAGACTACCAAATCACCTAATGATGTATGGATAATTCTAGGTAAATTATTTGGAGAGAAAAATGTAATGAGAGGTCACGAGTTTGAGAATGAACTCATTATCCTATGTCCTGGTAACTTTGACACCCTTTGGGATTTATTCACTAAGTTTAATTCCTTGATATTATAGTTGAAATAATGTGGGCTAAAGAAAGATGATGATAAACTTGTTCTTTATATACTCTCTAAACTAGGTCCTAACTATTCAGTATTTGTCTCTACTATTCATTCCACTAAAAGTTCTTTAGGCATTGCATGGAAAATGCCCTTTTTAGATGCTTTCATTACTGACTTAACTAGGGAGCAAGACAAGTTGATCTAGATGAGCACATTCACATCCATAAAACCTCAAGACCTAATTGATGGGAATGGGAAATCAAATATATCCAATAAAGAGAAGAATAAAAAGAAGGATCAAGAATAAGAAAGAATCAACCTCAACTAAAGTCAATACTGAAGCCTTCTTTGCTACTTGAAAACATAAAAAATAGTAGGTTAAGTGTGCCTACTATAATAAAAATGGGTATGATGAAATTAAATACATGAAAAAGCAAATAGATCACCTAACTCATCTCCTAGAGAAGAAAAATATAGGTGTTCTTGAGTCCATCAAGAAGAAATCATCTACCCAAGAATCTACTAAGGCAAAGGGCAAGGGGAAAGAGAAAGAAAAGGGAAAGGATATTGTATCAGTTGTAGCTTCAAAATCTTCATGGGTCACTGACTTAGGTGCTTCTCAAAACATAAACTCTTTAGTAGTTGAAATTTCCTCTTTAGATCCTCGTAGCTTGTCTTCTATCAATTTGGGTGATGACACTTATATACATATTATAGGGACAGGGTTCATTTAAATGAAAAGAGAAACATTCAATAATGTTCTAAGTATCCCTTCCCTTTCAACCAACCTCCTATCAATGTATCAAATCACACATATCAGTAAAGGCATGAAGGTTGAATTTTTTCTAGATTAAATTATCATCCAGGAGTTACATAGTGATACTGCAATGGCAGTGGGTATAGTAGATCACTAAGCCAAGTTATACACATTCTCACATTTTTCACCTGATTCTTTTTTGACAACATTACTAACTCATTCAGATGGAGTTAATAAATTATGGCATGAGTGGTTTGGCTACCTTAACTATCGCTACCTTGAACAACTTAGAAAAAATGACATGGTCATAAGATTGCCTCAAGTCCAATTCTCTAAGGGACTTTGTGAGGGGTGCTCTCTTGGAAATCATCCTAAAGAAAAATATGACAAATACAAAGCTTGAAGGGATTCACAAGCATTGGAGTTAGTACACAATAATGTATCTAGGCCTTTTCCTAGTCTATCTTTTACAAGGGCTAAGTACATTCTCACTTGTATTGATGATTTATTGAGATATACATGGGTCTAATTTATTAACCAAAAATATGGAGTGTTTGAATATTTCCAATACTTCAAGGCACTTGTTGAGAAACAATATTAGAAATCTATCAAGGTTGTTCTAATTGACAATGGAGGTAAACATGATAGTAACAAATTTGAGTAGTTTTTTACCATAGAGTGGATTGATTTATAGTGGATAATTACTTAGAGTCCTTCATAAAATGGAGTTTCAAAATGTAGGAACAAGTCCTTGAAAGAGATGACAATTTATATGATTCACTCTATATCCTTGGCATCTAAGTATTGTCATGAAACCATTAATTATGTTTGATATATTTAGAATAGGGTTCCTTATAAATATTTGAAAGGCATAACACCCTTTAAAGCTTAGCATGGAAGAAAACCTGATATTGAGCACCTTAGGATTTTTATATCTTTAATTATGGCACGTATATAGAATAAGATACTCAAATCTATGAACCTTAGTCCAAACCTTACATCTTTGTAGGTTATCTAGATGGTGTCAAGGGGTAGTGAATTCTACATCCAACCACACATGAGTTGTTCATAGAGATAAATGTTCACTTTTAGGAGAGTTCCACAAAATCAACACTTGACACTTCTTTTTCATTAGATTCATTTAGACTTGATGATTATTCTTCTAACTTGGATCATCTAGAGAAGGTTTATGAACAAGGTCTTCTTCTTCTAGCTATGATATCAAGTGAACTGATGGGAAGTCTTCTACATCCACCTCTAGTCATGTTTCAAAGGATAAGGAACCAACACCTGACTCACCCACATATAGACCCCTCTGGGTCAGGCAGACACTTCAGAGTGCAAGCACTTGGGTAGGGGATCCAATAGATTATAGATGTAATCAAGTAGATTATCAGAGTGGTCCATAATCTTTCTTTGCTTCAGTTTTAGATCCACACACATTCTGAGAGGCTTCAAGCATACCAGATTCAGATACTGTTATATTGGAAGAATATTCTTCTTTGATCAAAAATCACACTTGGGATTTGACTTTGCTTCCTAAGGGAAGGAAGATGGTTTGATGTAAGTGAATATATTAGACCAAATTTGCAATAGATGGGTCATTCGATAAGTATAAGACATGATTGGTTGTCATGGGTTTTCACAGGTAGCTGACATTGATTAATTAGGTACCTTTACACCTATTATAAATATGACTTCAATCCAACTTATACTATCTATAGCCATAACACATGGTTGGGATGTACACTAGATGGATGTGAATAGTGCCTTTCTTCATAAAGACCTTGAGGAAAATATCTATATGGAGCATCCACTTGGGTTTGTTTAATTTTCATCCTTAGTTTGTAGACTTATGAATTTCATTTATGGCCTCAAATAGGCCCATTGAGTTTGATATGCCAAGAAGGATTCCTTCCTCCTTACTTCAAGTTTCACCAAGTGTCATTCGAACCTCATATTTTTTTATGGTAGGATGATTCTTTATTGATATTGGTCCTTTATTTTGATGATCTTTTTATCACTGAGAGTTTCTCATTAGATATTATAGCGGTGAATATAGATATATAGGACATATTTGACATGACTGACTTGGGTGTTCTGTATTACTTCTTTGGCATCAAGATTTTATAGTTTGATTTAGGGATCTTACTTTCACAAACCAAGTATGCTCTCTCTATTTTCATTTTTTTTTATATCACTGATTGTAAGCCATCTTTGGCTCACTTTCTATTAGGAATCAAAATTGAGGTTGATTATTCTATACCTTTGGTTGATGCCACTCAATATTGATATCTTGTTGGTAGCCTTATTTATCTCGCTCATACCAAGCTTGATATTTTATATTTAGTGGGACTTATCTCCAGATTCGTACAGGAACTCCATGAGTTACACTAAAAATTAGTTAAGAGGATATTACACTACATTTAGGGCTATCAAAGATTCAAGATTTAGTACAGATTTGGCATAGAGGTTGACTTGGTTGGTTTTATAGATTTAGATTATGCTGGTGATACTCATAATCATAATTTCACTTTAGGTGACAACTTTTATTTGAGTTCTAGTCCCATTAGTTGGTCTGGCAAGAAGGAAATTACTATTGCTATATCATCCACAGAGGCAAAGTATAGGGGAGATGTTAACACAATCAATGGGGTTATTCAGCTTTAGGGGATTTTATCTGAGTTTGGCATTCGTTTCAAGCATCCCACCATCATCTATTATGATAACCAGAGTACCATACATATATGTAAGAATCTGGTTCAGCACTAGTGGACCAAATACATTGAGATTTGCATGCATTTTATCAAGGAACTTATTCAAGGTCAGGTCATCAACTTGAGATTTTGCTAGTCTTCAGAGCAGGTTGTAGATTATTTTACCAAACCCTTCGCTAAGAGCAATATTATTCATATACGATCTCTTCTTTGGCTGCAGTCTACATCAACAGTAGCATCATCTTCACAAGTGTCCTTATAGTTTCTTTACCTCTTTTATGTCTCTCTTTTGGGGGGAGGGGGGCGGGATTTTTTCATAAGGTTTTTTACTTTTCTCTAATTTATGAGAGATTGCTATGTACGTGGGTACCTCATCAAGCATGATTTTTGGGACCCAATTCTCTAGCCCACCTAAGCTATGCTTAAATGGGAGTGTTGGTGTAGACTTGTATATTATGCATTTTATCTACATAGTTCATTATGCTTACTTAGGGTCTTAGAGGCTATTTGGGTCATTTAAGAAGATTAGTGGGATATATTCATTAGAATGTGGGATTCATTCTCTCTCCCACCTATATATGTACCTCTCTCCCTCCTATATATGTACCTTTCTCCCTTGGTTTCATTTTCTCTCCCACCTATATATGTACCTCTCTCCTTTTGTATTCATGATCCAAAGTTGATGAATATTTTGACTTTCTCCATTTTGATTGGTCTTGTGTAATTCTCTTTTATGATTTCAGTTTTCTACAACTCTTTGGTAGTGTGCACTCACTTCTTGTCTCATGTGACCATTCAACCTTTTCATTCGCCTTATCCGAACTGGGATCAAACTCCGAGAGGAACCTATTTTGAGCAATTTTAAAAATGGAGATTGCGAAGATATCCACGAAATAATAGGCTACTTTGTAAATCTAATAATAATAATAATAATAATAATAATAATAATAATAATAATAATAATAATAATAATAATAATAATAATAATAATAATAATAATAATAATAATAATAACTTACCATCTAAATATTGAAAATATATATATTTTAATTTTATTTTTAATATTTTCCAAGTTCAATATTGTTATATTTGGATGAATTTTGCTATTAAAATTCACCCTTGAGCTTTAGATATTAAAGGACTGATAGTTGGTCTATCTAAGCTTTTTAGCAAAAGTTACTTAAAATAGTAGATTTTGAAAACAACTAAACATTACAAATTTAGCTAACTTTACGATTATTTTTTATTTTAATAGAATTTTAGTTGTGCATAATAACTCGATCATCAAGTTTTAAATTTTTAAAACACTCTTATGTATTGTTTAATAACTAAGAATTAGAATTCTCTTTTACTACACAATTTTACTTGTTGTAATATTTTTTTTTTTTTGTGTTTCAAAATTATTGCATCTTTAGTCCATCGTAATGTTTGGAATTCCTTATAGCCACAAAAATAGTGGAAGAAAATTATGGAAAAAATGTTTGTTTCTTGTAGTATATAGTGCATCCTAAAATATAACTTATAATTCTAGGTCTCTTTCATTGTCTCTAAATGCATCAATGAATATATGTATTTATATATTTAATCAATATAAAATTAGAGTTTATTAATGCACATAAATATTTTTAAATATATATCTTTTTGAATCTTTATAAATATTTTTATTTTATAAATTTTTATATATAATTATAATTATAATTATAATTAATATAACTCCTTCCTTATTTCATGATAGATTTTTATATGAAAAAGGGAAATTCCGAATC
Organism: Torreya grandis; assembly: GCA_037957365.1. Classification (NCBI taxonomy): domain Eukaryota; kingdom Viridiplantae; phylum Streptophyta; class Pinopsida; order Cupressales; family Taxaceae; genus Torreya; species Torreya grandis. The sequence continues at coordinate 397,015 of JARHVA010007985.1, read as the reverse complement.
TTGCTGCCGATTGAACGATGCCAAAGCATATATTTAAAGGCATTCAATCTGTAATCCATCTAACTTCTTTGAATGATGAATATCAAACACGTGGATTCTCATAAAATATGTCATCGTTATTATTAAAAAAATATTTCAATTAAAAAAATAAAGGGAAAACCAGGTAAACGAGAAGAAATGCAACAAAAACGTGGGTGACGAATGATACCATCAAATTTAAATAGCGCATTTATAATGCTGTGGCGATGACTTGGCTCACGGGGAAGGAATATAATTTTTTTAATCTTATGGTCTTCCTCCTCTTCTTTTATATTTTTTTTCTTGGTAAGATTTTTATTTTTTATTTTATGGATATATTGGTTTATAGATTATAGTAATATTAAATTAGTTTAACATTTAAATGTATTTTTTTAATGAGGAAGTGGTGTTTGTATTATAATAGTTAATTTTCACAAATGTAAATAATTATTGGGACTTAGTATTAAATGAGCGTCATCAAATCATTACTTATTAATGGTAGATTTTATATATAATTTTGATATTTTTTATCGATCATCAATCTCTTAATATGATTAAGTCTTTTTTTGTTGTTTCTCCTTACAAATAGTCGAGTTTAATTTATGGCCACATGTATTTGTAAATTACAACTCAATTCTAATGATGCCAAAGATAAATTTCTTACTATATTTAATGTATTCACCCGTAAAATCAAGGGTTTCTATTCATTCATCCCCATAATTGGCTATATTCTCCCTGAATCCCACCACTATATCTCCTTATAGTCTCAATAAAATACACATATATAGCTTGCATCAAAGATTTGAACCTAACCTTCTTGACATCTATTCATGTGAACAATGCACATGACTTGTAAGAGAGTGTGTTGTACCTTTAAAAAGGTTCAATATCATTCCCTAAGATTCTGTGACAAATGTTAGATATGCAAACCCATTATATTCTCTCACCTCTCTATGAATTCTTGCCAGGGTTAATATCATTGCATGCGATTATGTGACAAATGTTAGATGTGTAGACCCACTATTTTCTCTCACCTCTCTATGAATGCTTGCCATAGAGCTTACAATTACACTTATTATGATCAAATTAACCTCATTATATGTTATGGCACTATCTCAAAAATTAATGCCTTCATTTGACAAAACAAAAGGTTCAAACAGCAACGACACTACACTCATCTAGAATTTAAAATAATAACGATTGATTAAATCATAATTGTAACTCGTAGATCATTTTTATGGTTTGCATATACGTTACTAGTAGTTATATTATCAGGGGAACACAAAAAATATTTTATGTATAATTTAGTTGAATTATAATATAACTAATGTTCATTGAAATAGAGGAACTTTGTAAGCTATGCTTAAATTAAATATTCTTATTTTGTTTCACTAACTTAGATGTTAAATTTTTTTGGTTGGATTGTGATTTTGCATGGTAAAGAAATGTTTATCGAATGATGCATTTTATGTTTCATAGTAGATGGTGGCAATTGAAAAAGTTGATATCTTGATGCTGTGGTTGCAACTAGGAAAGATGATATTTTGATGAAATGGCTAAAATGGGGAAGAACAATATCTTGACATTATGGTTATAAATCAAAAGGAAAATATTTTAATAGTGTTTATTGGTCAGATTTACTAATAGATCTCTAGAGTCAAATAAAAAAATTTAATTATTATTTTTATATATATATATAAACTATTTAATTGTAACATCCAAAAATTTTAATTATTTTAATAATAAAAAATGAAGACTGTGAGCCTAATATTTTTTTATCAATCACACTTTACTTGATGGGTCCATCAAAAGAATTGAAGTATTTAGAGTTAAGGTCTTAAAAAGTTAGAATAGTCATATTTTGCTTAACAAATTATGTATTTAATTTGCTTGTTAATTAAAATATTATTATTTTTTAATAAAATATATATTTAATTCATTTACTAATTGAAGTATAATAATTTCATATAACATTATATCATCAAAAAGTTAGATGAATATATACCATTCAGTGATTAAGTGTGACTATCAATTTTCTATATCAAGAAAAATATATAATCACAATTAATTATTCAATATTACCTTTTCAAATATTAGTATGATTTTTAATTTAAAAAATAAATAAAAACACCACATATTCATTATAATCGACTGTTTGACAATCAATTAAAATTTCACCTTGCATTCAATACAATATCTTAAAACATTTCCATTTTATTTTACAATTAAAAAAATAAATACAGCCATACAGGTATTAAATTTACTAAAATAACGTCAACTTAGAGCGAATTTGGGCTCCCCTGGAGATGAAGGCTTGATACTGCCTGAGTTGATGCTTAAGCAATGACAGCTTCTCCAAAAGCAAATCATTATTTGAGTCATTTTGAATAGCATGTTCCACAAAAATTCACTTTTCATAGTTAACCAACTTAGTTCTCCTTCTTTTATTATCTTTAAAAGTACCAAAGCTTCTAGAAAATTTCTTTGACTAATCTATACAAGAGTTCCACCCATCAATAATGGAAGAGGATTCTGAGGTTGTTTTGTCTATGTTCCGAAAAGCACAAAAACCATCTCTAAAATCAACATCCTAATGGTGAGAGACATTGAATTTATATATCCCCTTCTAGTCCAAGGATTTGTCATTCTCAATTTTATTCACAGAGAAGTTAATCTTAATTGGATGATGATCATAAATATTAAAAGGGATAACCTTGATAGGGTTAGAGTTAGCCTCTTATTGAACAGAAAAAAACCCTTATTTAAATAGAACCTGTGAAGCCTAGAGTATACCCTCCTATTGTTATGTTGGTTATTACACTAGGTAAACCATATGCATCTGCTTTGTATTTTTAACTTTTGAAAAGGGTCAAAAAAACTTATGTATCCTTTTTAGCTTAGACCAAAAGAAAAGTTCAATGCCCTTCCAAAGGACTGAGTCCTCACCCTGCTTGTCCTCTTTCTCCTCAACCATGTTAAAGTTCCCCCAAGGATCCAAGGGATATATGTAAGGACAAAGGCCAGCCAATTCCACCACTCTGATCTATCTCTATAACTATTAGGGGCATAAACATTACAAAGTCCAAGACACTATCCATCTTTTTAAATTATAATCCACATGGCTCTTTGATAAAGATACAAGCCATGATCTGACACAAAATTAACCCATTCCAGACACACGAGGATGGAAGTAACTCCTCTACCTTTATGATGATTAGTTGAAAAGTGGGGGTAGGGCCTTGGCCAAATAAAATTAACTACAAATTCAAGCTCAAACACAACTACTTTAGTTTCTTATAGAAAAAATAAATCAGTATCCTTTCTTGACTGCCAAAATTTTCTAACAATGGGCTTGTGATCAGGGGACTCAAGACCCCTCACATTCCCACGGATACCCTTCATAAAATAACCACATAAGACATTAGCTACTTAGATAAACCTAAGGTATTTGCCCCTTATTCTGATACAGCCTCGTAAAGCAATGAGTAACTTTGTTTTTTTGGCCTTAATCTTCATACCATCATCAACTAAAAGGAGTCCAATTTTGGGCTTGTTGAATGAATCCCCAATCACAAGGCTAAGAAACTAACTATTGTTTGAGATATTTTTGAGCCTTTTAGATCCTCCTTTAACCTTGATAAGAGGTAATTCATTCTCATCAACAATACCTAATGGGGCCAGGTCCCCCTGGTTAATAAGATTTAATTCCTTAGAGACCAACTTAGGGGAGACCACATGGGGAATGCAAAATTTGGGCACTTTTACACTAAAGGTTACATCAAGGTGTCAGGGGTAGAGGAAATCATTTCAGGGGGATGGGCATTGATGAAAATGTATTCTTCAAACAACCTACCCTCATAGAGGGGGAAAGCTACTTCAATAATAACACCACGCTCATATTGAATAGAAGAATCAAGATCTAGAGGAGCATCAGGTGGAGCCACAGTACCCACAACTTCCTCTATTGGAACTTTAAGGAGGGAGGTAGGAAGAAGATCATGAAGTTGGTGGTCTATTATACATGATGTCTTTGACATATCATCTGAGCTATTAACCCCAGGAGTCTTTTCTAACAACACTCCACTTGGGCTAGGAGTGGATGTACTACCTTTATTAGACTTGAGGTCAAAATAATGATTATCTCTCAGTAGAACCTTTTTAGTATGTTGAGGAAAACAATCACTAAGAGAAGAAACATCATAGGGAAAGTGTTATGTTTGCACTATTCTTTTACTCACATTCACATCCTTATTGAGTAATGGGCATTTTTACTTGAGATGCCCATCTTTTTTCCCAAAAAAAATAGCATTAAGGCCACCCAAACCCTTACTGGAGCATGAAAAATAGCTCTTTTTGAGTAAAAAACTAGGCTTTCAGGGAATACATCTAAGGGTTTAAGAAGATTAGTACCCTAACATTCATATGGGCTAAAGATCTCCTGGTGTCTTCTATTGTCAAGACATCTCATAACGGGTTGATAGCCTTCAAAAGAAAATTCTATATCTGAATAGGAACATTTTTAATATCAACCCACTGTGGAGTTGATTTAAAGGCTAAACCCTCGTAGTCCATTGAAGGGTCCCAAAGGATAGCTCTAAACATTGACTAGCCAACATTTTGTAGAGGTTTACTAATAACTCTTCTTTACATGTTTGAATTTTTAAAAAACATCATAAAAACCCCCTACTTAAACATTTTGTAAAATGTAATGTATATACCCATTTTTTCCCCCACATTAAATTAATCCAATTATCAAAAAAATTCTTCAAGGGTAGCATTTTTTTGTTTAGGCACACAAATAAAATTATGACATTCTTGAGTCGGGTTTCTTTCGACTGTAAAACTAGAGTCATTGATTCATTAGGGCACAAAGAAAGGGTCTTTCCTAGACATGGAGGCTTACCATTTTTTGTCGAGTGCTAATCACCGAGTTTAGAGGTGGCGGAGTCTCCGCTGTAAATGACGAAGACGGATCCATCTAAATGATTTGGCACTTCCTCTTGCCGTATAACCTTGCTAAACAATGTTTTGCTCAAATCTGGATCATCCACTTGTTTTTGATCAAATTTTTCTACAAAACTTTCTAGTGAACAATCTTTATTAGTTGTCTAGGCACCCACAAGGTCATTAATGCCTCCATCTTTCAAACAATCAATCACACACTAGTGGTTGGCCACACCTATATGCATTCACAATGAATGCATAAGAAACTTGCTTTAACAAAAAGGGCTTGTGGTGCAAGAAAAAATAAGTAAGTGGCCAAGACAAACAAAAAGAAATAATTGAAAAAAAAGGAAAGAAAAAAGAGTACTTACCCAAAGCAAAAAAAAAAGCACACAGCGACCCAACCAGATTAGAAACTAAGGGAAGTCTAAGAGCAAGGTAAGAAAGGTGTCCAAGATGGCAAATTGGCAATATCAAGGGTTTGAAGCTCATCAATGGAGGACAACTATTCAACCTCCATTTGCAGAGCTCCAAGACCCTTCATTCTCCTCTCTACCTCTAATACAATTATAAAAATATTCTTTTAAAATGTTTTTTAAAAAATAAGTCAATTTTTTATAAATATTTTTATTTTATAACTTTATAACTACAGCCCCAATTTGAGATAAACTTTTTAAAATCAAGAATCCTACAAAATTAGAGCCGATTTTGATTCAAACGAGTAACATAATATAAAAAATTAAATTTCAATAAAAAATGCATAACAAAATAATAAATTAGTCCCAACTTTTAATTATTTTGATTTCTTCTCTACTCCTCTTCTCCTCATTTATTTGATTATTTGTTATATATAGCGACGACTTTTTTCTTGTTTCATAATAATTTTTTATATGAAAAAATGATGTTTAAAAAAAATATCATTAATATTTCTTTCACAAATATGATATCAAAACTTTCTCCACCATATTACCAGTATATATTATGTGAATCAATATTATAATAATAATAATAATAATAATAATAATAATAATAATAATAATAATAATAATTATTATTATTATTATTATTATTATTATTATTATTTTTTTAAAAAAAACATCTCATCTTATTTTAAAACTTCTCCCAATCAATAATATTCTTGAGAAACAAGTTTTTTATTTAAATATTTTCACCATAGTCAAACCTAAAGGAAATGCCAAATCTTGCTACCGATTAAACAATGCAAAAGCATGTATTTAAAAACTTGATTTCGGGATGATAATAGCTAGCTTAGATGGGTCCCTTTGTGGGTTAATACATTTTTTAATTAAAGTCATTCAATCTGTAATCCAACTCACTTCTTTTATGTTTATGATGGATATCATACGAGAAGTTATAATAAAATAATGTCGCCGTCTTTATTTATGAAAAAAACACATTAACTAAAGAAAACGGGGGGAAACCAGATTGTAACATAAGCGTCAGAAAAACAACAAAAACGTGGGCGACGAATGTTACGTGAAGGCATTAAATATGCGTAGAAGCTTTTGACTAAAGCCACGTTATGTTAGACCATGTGATCAGTAGTGAAATAAAAATTAGAATTTGTAATACTAAATTGACTTTCTAGCGTTGCAAAATGTTGAAGGAAATACATTTTATAGACATTGGAAATGGTTTTAATTAGAAAGGAGACATCAGGTTATTTCAAGGGTTTATTGGTTTAAAATTAATATTTCTAAGATTTCGCTTAAGAATGTGGAATTTTCTAATTTTCAAAGAGTAATGTTAGAATGTATAGTTATCATATAATATTAATTGATAGGAGTAGAAGAGTGTCAAATTTAATTTATAATTTTTTTGTATAATGCTGTGGTTGATTTGGTTTACAGGGAAGAAAGATAAAATTTTAGCACTTTTTTTAAAACTAATTTTTTGACTAATAATATATCATATTTAGATCATGTAATCAGCAATGAAATAAAAATTAGTATTTTTTTTAATTAAATTGACTTCTTTCTAATATTTTTAAAGGGTTTAAATCTCTTTGAGAATTGTAATTTTGAAAACCATCCCTTAAACTAATTTTTAAAAAAAAAACTAAAAAAAAAAGTTTGTTATTTATGCAGGAAAATTTTTATTTTATAAAATTTTGAATTAATTTTCTTAGGATTTAGTTTTAAAAATATTATAGTAGTTTTATATATTTTTATAATTACTTTTTGGTTAATGTGTATATTCATAATCATTTTATTTCACAACTATCAATATTAATTTGAAGACTTTTTGTTGGTTAAAATTGGTTTATATATGAAATTTTTGCTTGGATGGATGAAACTTTTCTTTGGCTGCAGTCTACATCAATAGCAGCATCATCTTCACAAGGGTCCTTGTAGTTTCTTTACCTCTTCTATGTCTCTCTTTTGCGGGGGGAGCTTTTCCTAAGGGTTTTTTACTTTTCTCTAATTTATGAGAGATTGCTATGTACTTGGGTACCTCATCAATGTCATGTCCCCTTTTTCGTGGACATTGACAAACTTGATGATTAGCCTATTATGCGACCTTCGTAGGCTAATAGGATGGATAGAGGGTCATGATGGAGATTGGCTTGGCTTCGATTTGCAGAATTCCTATAGTTGGCTTTCATTCAGACACATTTGGCCTAAGCTTCTATTATTTAGGGATATTTGACATGTAGCAGAGCGCCTTTATTTTGGTATGGTCATGTGCAGAATCACTCCCTGATTCACCAGCTTCAGACGGTTCGAGGATCGGACATATATTGAGGGAGATATTAATATTTGATTGATTTAATCAAATATTAATTATTTAGCCTATTTTTAATTAGAAACCCTAATTCTAATTTAAGAAAACCCTAATTAGGGCAAACACATCTTTTTGAGGGTATAAGGGTTTCTCATGGAGGCCATTATTGATTATGATTGATTATTGATATTGATTCTTGTTAAGAAATTCTTCTGTGAAGACTGAGCCAAGGGTTCCAGGATTCCATTTGCATTGAAGAACGTCAACTCTTCATTGGTGCGATTCAGAGGTTGTGAGAGATCAGCCGATCTATTGCCAAATTGAGAGATAACTTCATCCAGAAGTTATCACAGGTGTTTACAAGTTTGAGAGATAACTTCACACAGAAGCTATCACAAGGGTTTACAGGTATTTCTTTATTTTGGGTTTTGATTCAAGAATTATCCAAATATAGATCTTTTGTATTAGCCCATAGTTCTACAGATCAGGATCAAGCATACAGGGTGTGTTATATCGGCGGCCGTACGAAGTCCGTACAGATCCGTGAAAATTCGTACGCATCAACAGAAAGATCAGATACCGACATCGGCGGGCAGAGACCTACAGAGACCGACATCGGTCGACATATCACCGGCATCGCCAGGATAACGACTCCAGTCGACCGACGACGGCAGTATAACCGACGTCAGCGACTGTGTTTTTTACATAGCAGACCAAGACGAACCAGTTCCAGATTTATTTCCCAGTTTTTGTGGAATACTCAGGCTATTAAGGCCGTATTTTCAATATTCATTGTATACCTGATGGAGGTCCTCTATTGTAAGCATATGAGCAAATAAATAAGATATTATACTGTGATTTATTTATCTATTTGAAGATATTTTGCAGAAATAAAGATTAGCAATTCAGCGCTTTGTTTTGGTATCTGAAGGGATATTACAGTGGTATCAGAGCTTTTGCTTAGTAAAAGGAGCCCCTAAGTAAGGGACATTACAGTGGTATTAGAGCTTTATGTTGAAAAAAGGAGCCCCTAAGTAAGGGAGATCACAGTGGTATCAGAGCCAATGTCCTGCCATCTTGTTGGGTAGTTTGGGTAGATTGAATCAACGAAGTATCCATGATGACTTCCAGTACTCAGAAGCAATGGGACAAGGATATGAAGAAGTTGAAACAAGGTTTGAACTAGTTGGTTGAAACCCAGAGGAGGATGAATGAAATTCTTTCAGATCCTACATTTGAAGACAAATTAGTACGGTATATGGCATCCATTCGTAAAAGGTCCACATCACAAAATAGAACGAAGGAGAAACAAGAGGTCTCTACAGGGGTTGAGGGCAGCCCTACACCAGTTGTTAGACATGTTGATTTGACTCAAGAGGATATGAGGGCAGCCATGGGGAATGAGTTATCTATATCAGCTTTGCAAGAAGTTCCACTTGAGACTTCTACATTGGAGACCAGCATAGAGCATGCTAATGATATGGATAATAAGAGTATGGATTCTTTGCATGATCATATTGCTCCTTCATCTTCACATCAAGAACATCAAACTTGGACAGATATGGAAAGGACCCAAAATTTATGTGATATGTGGTCACAAAAGGCCAAGGAGGCTAGATTAGTGGCTGCCAATGCGAGACAACATCTTCAAAACATAAGGAGATAGAAAGGAGTTACAGCAGGTTCTTCTTGTGATGACTTACAGCGAGATCTACAGGAGTCGCAGTTTCAGTCAGAGGAGATGACCATGGAGTTAGATCATTTGCGGTCTTCACCAGCCCCAGATCTAGTTCAATTGTATAGTGAGGTGGTTGGTGGTGATTACGTTCCTGTAGTTGTTGCTGAGGAACATATTATTGGGGTTGACACACATGTGCAAGATTTGGGAGTAACTGGTCTTGATGAGTTTGGGATACCAGTGGAGTCGAGTCTCCAGATTGATTCTTCTCACACAGAATATAGTGTGGTACAGTTGATTGTGCCACCTTTACAGAGAGATCAGTTGTGGTGTGTGGGGGAGTATGTTGATGCTTCCTCATATAATTTTTACTGCACTGAATCATTCATGGAGTATTTTTTGGTTAGTGTAGGTGTTTGTTTGGATTCGCATAAAGTGACAGAAGGTGTTCTCATTCGAGGTACTAGTGCTATACGCAGATTGGGTGGGGAGATTATAGTGATCCTTTCTACTATGCTACCTCATAGGGATTTTGAGGTGAGGTTTGTTGAGCAGATTGTGCAGGGTCTTATCCAGCCCACATCCACTTGGAGTCAGAGATAAGAGCCATCTGCTGATTCCCAGTTTAGTGATGGTGAACTAGTAGCAGAGTTTGGGGGTTCCTACCGGCATTATACAGGGAGATATGCTCATTATTTTTCTTTTGACCCAGAGTTAGATGATTTGATTTTGCACAGGTGTGGATCGGATCTAGTTTCTTACCATCCATTATGGGATGGATTGGCACCATCTTTTGTAGATGGAATTGGCAGTTGCAAGTTACACACCCTGCAGTATTGACACATCCAGGGCAGTGGTGATTTTAGAGATTGGTGGAGTTGCATTCACCAGTTTGATTGTGGATTCCTCTTGGTTATACTACAGAGGATATTGCAGGAACTTGCATTGATTTACAACAGTGTAGAGCATAACTACATTTGGGATCCAGGTGGATCGAGTGGTTCATTGTTCCGAGATTGCTTGGGGACAAGCAATTTTTGGAGGGGCGGATTGTCATGTCCCCTTTTTCATGGACATTGACAGACTTGATGATTAGCCTATTATGCGACCTTCGTAGGCCGATAGGATGGATAGAGGGTCATGATGGAGATTGGCTTGGCTTCAATTAGCAGAATTCCTATAGTTGGCTTTCATTCAGACACATTTGGCTTGAGCTCCTATTATTTAGGGATATTTGACATGCAGCAGAGTGCCTTTATTTTGGTATGGTCATGTGTAAAATCACTCCCTGATTCACCAGCTTCAGACGGTTTGAGGATCAGACATATATTGAGGGAGTTATTAATATTTGATTGATTTAATCAAATATTAATTATTTAGCCTATTTTTAATTAGAAACCCTAATTCTAATTTAAGAAAACCCTAATTAGGGCAAACACATCTTTTTGAGGGTATAAGGGTTTCTCATGGAGGCCATTATTTATTATGATTGATTATTGATATTGATTCTTGTTAAGAAATTCTTCTGTGAAGACTGAGCCAAGGGTTCCAAGATTCCATTTGCATTGAAGAACGTCAACTCTTCATTGTGTGTGATTCAGAGGTTGTGAGAGATCAGCCGATCTATTGCCAAATTGAGAGATAACTTCATCCAGAAGTTATCATAGGTGTTTACAAGTTTGAGAGATAACTTCACACAAAAGCTATCACAAGGGTTTATAGGTATTTCTTTATTTTGGGTTTTGATTCAAGAATTATCCAGATATAGATATTTTGTATTAGCCCATAGTTCTACAGATCAGGGTCAAGCATACAGGGTGTGTTGTATCGACAGCCGTACGAAGTCCGTACAGATCCGTGAAAATCCATACGCATCAACAGAAAAATTAGATACCGACATCGACGGGCAGAGACCTACAGAGACTGACATCGATCGACATATCACCGGCGTCGGCAGGATAATGACTCTTGTCGATCGACGACGGCAGTATAACTGACGTCAGTGATTGTGTTTTTTACACAGCAGGCTGAGACGAACTAGTTCCAGATTTATTTCCCAGTTTTTGCAGAATACTCAGGCTATTAAGGCCATATTTTCAATATTCATTGTAAACCTGACGGAGGTCCTCTATTGTAAGCATATGAGCAAATTGTCAGGCACCTAGAACAACAAACCTGCTCTGATACCACATGTTGGGAATATGACCAACCCGAAAGCACACAATTGATTACCAAATACCAAGCAACTTAATATGCGGAAATAACCAGAATCAACAAGTAACTAGAATCCAGAAATAACACAAGATATGAGAGACAATACACAACTTGTATTAATACTCATACAAAAAAGAATACAATAAAGAAGATGCCACTTCTTCTCCACCACCTCTTCAGAGGCTTCCCACACCTCAAGTGAACAGTACTTCTTTCCTCAAAGCTCTCTCTCTTAGGTCCCAACACCCAACTCACACACTGAGTTGGTGTTCACCTTATACCTGTGCTCCACGCACTCCACAAGTACACACCTGTACCCCAAGTAGATCTCTCCTGATACTGCTCCCTGTTGTGTTGCTGTCCTATGATCTTCAACCTACAGATCAAGCTGGTTCTGCACACCTGTGAACCTTGACCTTGCACACACACACTTGCATATCAATGATCTTACTTACCATGTAGATCTCCTATCGTAGCCATGCTCACCTGATGACCAAGATCATACACTCCTGAAGAACCCTGCTGATTCTCCAAACCAGTACCCACCTTGGTACTGTGGCACTAGGAGGAACACACCATTGCTCTACCTCACACACCGAAGGAGCTTATAATTATGCTCTCTTACTCCCTAGCACAAATTTATAATACAACCATGAGTCTATTATATAGATCTCATCCAAACAATAATTAGACACCTAGTACAATAATTAGATCCACAGCTCTCAGTCTATAATTAGCACTAAGCATGCAAACACTTGGTTCGTCAACTGACTACCCGTAATATACTCGCAGTCGAACCACATAGGCTACCGACGCCGGTCCCTGTCTGCCTGGGGGTCGCTGACGCCGGCCGATCTCTGACCGACGTCGGTTGCTCTCCTGCCCTATCCTGCCGACGTCCGTTGGCCTGACTGACGCCGGTGTCTGTGACACTCAACAACCCTTCTGCACCCTCCTCCATGTCTGCATCAGTGAAGCTTTTAGCTCCATAATCTAACACAAATAAATAAGAGATTATACTGTGATTTATTTATCTATTTGAAGATATTTTGCAGAAATACAGATTAGCAATTCAGCGCTTTGTTTTAGTATCCGAAGGGATATTACAGTGGTATCAGAGCTTTTGCTTAGTAAAAGGAGCCCCTAAGTAAGGGACATTACAATCAAGCATCATTTTCGGGACCCAATTCTCTAGCCCACCTAAGCTATGCTTAAATGAGAGTGTTGGTGTAGACTTGTATCCTATGCATTTTATCTACACAGTTCATTATGCTTACTTAGGGTCTTAGAGGCTATTTGGGTCATTTAAAAAGATTAGTGGGATACATTCATTATAATGTGGGATTCATTCTCTCTCCCACCTATATATGTACCTCTCTCCTTTTGTATTCATGATCCAAAGTTAATGAATATTTTGACTTTCTCTATTTTGATTGGTCTCGTATAATTCTCTTTTATGATGTCAATTTTATACAACTCTTTGGTAGTGTGCACTCACTTCTTGTCTCATGTGACTATTCGACCTTTTCATTTACCTTATCCGAACTGGGATCAAACTCTGATAGGAACCTATTTTGAGCAATTATAAAAATGGAGATTGCAAAGATATCCACGAAATAATAGGCTACTCTGTAAATTTAATTATTTTATAATAATAATAATAATAATAATAATAATAATAATAATAATAATTTACCATCTAAATACTGAAAATATATATTTTAATTTTATTTTTAATATTTTCCAATTTCAATATTGTTATATTGAGATGAATTTTGCTATTAAAATTCACCCTTGAGCTTTAGATATTAAAGGACTGATAGTTGGTCTATCTGAGCTTTTTAGCAAAAGTTACTTAAAATAGTAGATTTTGAAAACAACTACACATTACAAATTTAGCTAATTTTGCGATTAGTTTTTATTTTAATAGAATTTTAGTTGTGCATAATAACTCGATCATCAAGTTTTAAATTATTAAAACACTCTTATGTATTGTTTAAGAACTAAGAATTAGAATTCTCTTTACTACACAATTTTACTTGTCGTCATTTATTTTTTGTATTTCAAAATTATTGCATCTTTAATCCCATCATAATGTTTGGAATTCCTTATAGCCACAAAAATAGTGGAAGAAAATTATGGAAAAAATGTTTGTTTATTGTAGTATATAGTACATCCTAAAATATAACTTATAATCCTAGGTCTCTTTCATTATCTATAAATGCATCAATAAATATATGTATTTATATATTTACTCAATATTAAATTAGGGTTTATTAATGCTCATAGAACATTTTAAAATATTTTTGTTTTTTTTAATTTTAATAAATATTTTTATTTTATAATTATATAATTTTTTATTACGCATATATATATATAATAACTCCTCCCATATTTCATGATAGATTTTTATATGAAAAATGGAAATTCCGAATCTTGCTGCCGATTGAATGATGCCAAAGTATATATTTAAAAACTTGATTCCGGGATGATAATAGCTAGCTTAGATGGGTCCCCACATGTCTATTTAAAGGCATTCAATCTGTAATCCAACTCACTTCTTTTATGCTAGCAGGTAAAAGAGATTGTAACGGAAGCGAGAAGAAATGCAACAAAAACGTGGGTGACGAATGAAGCATCAAATTTAAATCGCGCATTTATAATGCTGTGGCGATGACTTGGCTCACGGGGAAGGAATATAAATTTTTTATCGTATGGTCTTTCTCCTCTTCTTTTATATATTTTTTCCTTGTAAGATTTTTATTTTTTATTATATTGATTGTTGGTTTATAGATTATAGTAATATTAGATTAGTTTAACATTTAAATGTATTTTTTTAAGGAGGAAGTGGTGTTTGTATTATAATAGTCAATTTTTACAAATGTAAATAATTTTTGGGGCTTAATATTAAACGAGTGTCATCAAATCATTATTTATTAATGGTAGATTTTATATATGATTTTGATATTCTTTATCGATCATCAATTTCTTAATATGATTAGGTCTTTTTGTGTTGTTGCTCTTTAAAAATGGTTGAGTTTAATTTAAGGTCACTTGTATTTGTAAATTCTAACTCAATTCTAACGATGCCAAAGACAAATTCCCTACCATACTTAATGTATTCACTCGTAACATCAAGGATTTCTATTCGATCATCCTCATGAATGGCTACAATCTCCCTGAATCCCACCACCATATCTCCTTATAGTCTCAATAAAATACACATATGTAGCTTGCATCAAAGATTTGAACCTAACTTTCTCGACATCTCTTCATGTGAACAATGCACATGACTTGTAAGAGAGTGTGTTTTGCCTTTAAAAAGGTTCAATATCATTACATGAGATTCTATGACAAATGTTAGATATGCAAACCCATTATATTCTCTCACCTCTCTATGAATGCTTCCCAGGGTCAATATCATTGCTTGAGATTATGTGACAAATGTTAGATGTGTAAACCCACCATTTTCTCTCACCTCTCTATGAATGCTTGCCATAGAGCTTACAATTACACTTATGATGATAAAATCAACCTCATTACATGGCACTAACTATCTCAAAAACTAATGCCCTCATTTAACAAAACAAAAGGTCCAAATACCTACGGCACTACACTCATGTAGAATTTAAAATACTAACAATTGATTAAATCGTAATTGTAATTTGTAGATCATTTTTTTGGTTCGCATATACGCTACTAGTAGTCATATTATGAGGGGCACACAAAAAATATTTTACGTATAATTTAATTGAATTATAACATAGCTAATGTTCAACGAAATAGAGGTATTTTGTAAGCTATGCTTAAATTGAATATTCTTATTTTGTTTCACTAATTTAGAAGTTAAAATTGTTTAGTTAGATTGTGATTTTGCATGGTAAAGCAATGTTTATGGAATGATGTATTTTATGTTTCATAGTAGATGGTGGCAATTGGAAAAGTTGATATCTTGATGTTGTGGTTGCAAATAGGAAAGATGATATTTTGATGAAATGGCTAAAATGGGGAAGAACAATATCTTGACAGTATGGTTATAAATCAAAAGAAAAATATTTTAATAGTGTTTATTGGTCAAATTTACTAGTAGATATCTAGAGTCAAATTATATATATATATATATATATATATATATATATATATATATATATATATATATATATATATATATATATATATATATATATATATATATCATTCGTTGGTAGGGACGGCAACTCATCTATTCATTTGACAGCCAAAGTGATACCTTGAAGGGGGAGATATTTCAGGGCCAACCCACCAAGCTTTAGAGGGAGACACCAAAAATTTCAAGCCATCGCATTTCTTTTTTTGAGACCCATACCTTCAGACCAAAGAAAATCCCTTACAATTTTGTGGAGCTTATTAATATGAGTTTTACTAAACACCCGATAAGAGGAATAGTAAATACTATACAAAGAAAGAACTTTTTGGCACATTTGAATACGTCCTAGTAGAGACAAGGAATGTCTATACCATTTGGTAATCTTTTCATTGATTTTTTCATACAACCAATCCCACCTCTATTTAAAGGAAGGAATAAGAGCAAAAGGGATACCCAAATACCTAACCAAGTGGTTAGGTCATTTTCACATCCACCCAAGCCCAGACAAGCAATCTAGAAGTTTGTCATTCTAACCAATCATAAAAGACTTATGAAGGGGGACTTTAGAGCTAGACATGGAGTAATAAATGTCAAAAATGGATTGAACTTGGTTTAAATTATTCTTTCTAAGTCCCACAAATAAGGAAGTATCATAAATAAATAAAACGTTAATAAGTTCAAATTTGTTTAGCAAAGAGAGGGCTTTAATTAGGGGCTCAATTGTAGAGCTTCTCAACATAGTGCAAGGCCTCAATAACAAGATAAACAAGGAAGGTGCCAAAGGGTAGCTTTGTCTAATAGACTATTGAGGCTCAAACGATTGAGTGAGTTCACCATTTACTTCGATAATAATAGAAGCATCTCTAAAGATAACATTGACCATTCTTTAAAATCTATCCTGAAATCGAAAAGATTTCAACACCATGTCAATAAACATATATTCAATTTTGTCATAAGCTTTTTCCAAATCAAGCAAGATCATACCTACATTCTGATTAGATTCAAGATCCCATTATATGCCTTCCCAACTTGAAACTAGATTATCTAAAATATATCTTCCTTCAACAAAACCCTACTATGTCTGAGAAACAATAGAGGGAAGAAAAGAGTAGATCCTCCTCGCTAGGATTTTAGAAAAAATATTATAAGATACATTCAACAGGGTGATATGTCTCCAATTTCTAACCTGAGTGGGGTCTCATTACTTGAATATGAACTTAATAAACCCTCTAATAATTTCCCGCCCTAAAGAGCCAACCTCAAGAGCTTCCGTATACATAGAGAGGCATTCTTGATAAATCCAATATACATTTGCCTTGTAAAATTCAGCAAGAAACCCATCAATCCCAAGAGATTTATAATCCTTAAGAAAATCAATAGTAGATGTCCATGGAGATTTCACTAACAAAAAATGCATCAAGTTCTCAGGATATTTTTCTAGGAATACATTTGGCACACAATTATCTATTTTCAATCACCTCATGTTCTGAACCATAATAATGAAAGAGATTTGAATGGAAGGAAAAAAGGACAATTTCATCTCTTAGAGGTCACTAGACAAAGAACTTTCACATTCAAACATAGGGATCTCTTGTTTGGAACAATTGGCCTTAAGAAACTTGAAGAATTTATTTGACCCTTTGTCTCCAAGCTTGAGCCAATTCAGCTTAGAGAGAAATTGGGCTCTCCTGGATATGAAGGCTTGATAATGCCTGAGTTGATGTTTAAGCAATGAAAGCTTATCCAAAAGCAAATCATTATTTGAGTCATTTTGAATAGATTGTTCCACAGAGATCCACTTTTCATGGGTAACCAACTTAGTTCTCCTTCTTTTATTATCTTTAAAAGTACCAAAGCTTCTAGAAAATTTCTTTAAAAAATATATACAAGAGTTCCACCCATCAATAATGGAAGAGGATTCTGAGGTTGCTTTGTCTATATTCCAGAAAGCACAAAAACTATCTCTAAAGTCAACATCCTAATGGTGAGATACATTGAATTTATATAACCCCTTTTAGTCCAAGGATTTGTCATTCTCAATTTTATTCACATAGAAGTTAATCTCAATTGGATGATGATCATAAATATTAAAAGGGATAACCTAGACAGGGTTAGATTTAGCCTCTTATTGAACAGAAAAAATCCCTTATTTAAATAGAACTTGCCAAGCCTAGAGTATACCCTCCTATTATTATGTAGGTTATTACACCAGGTAAACCATATGCCTCTGTTTTGTCTTTTTAACTTTTGAAGAGGGTGAAGAAACTTATGTATCCTTTTTAGCTTAGACCAAAAGAAAAGTTCAATGCCCTTCCAAAGGACTAAGTCCCTACCCTGCTTGTCCTCTTTCTCCTCAACCATGTTAAAGTTCCCCCAAGGATCCAAGGGATATCTGTAAGGAGAAAGGCTAGCCAATTCCACCACTCTGATCTATCTCTATAACTATTAGGGGCATAGACATTACAAAGTCCAAGACACTATCCATATTTTTAAATTATAATCCACATGGCTCTTTGATAAAGATGCAAGCCATGATCTGACACAAACTTAACCCATTTTAGACACATGAGGATGGAAGCAACCCCTCTACCTTTATGATGATTAGTTGAAAAGTGGGGGTGGGGCCTCGGCCAAATAAAATTAAGTACAAATTCAAGCTTAAACCCAACTACTTTAGTTTCTTGTAGAAAAAAGAAACCAATATCCTTTCTTGACAACCTAAATTTTCTAGCAATGGGCTTGTGATTAGGTGACTCAAGACGCCTCACATTCCCACTGATATCCTTCATAAAATAACCACATAAGACATTAGCTACTTAGACAAACCTAAGGGATTTTCCCCTTATTCTGATACAACCTCACAAAGCAATGAGTAACTTTGTTTTTTTTTTGGCCTTAGTCTTCATACCATCATCAACTAAAAGGAGTCCAATTTTGGGCTTGTCGAATGAATCCCCAGTTATAAGGCTAAGAAACTAACTATTGTTTGAGCTAGTTTTGAGCCTTTTAGATACTCTTTTAACCTTGTTAAGAGGCAATGCCTTCTCATCAACAATACCTAAGAGGACCAGGTCCCCCTGGTTAATAAGATTTAATTCTGTAGAGACCAGCTTAGGGGAGACCACATGAGTCAGGTTTCTTTTGACTATAAAACCAGAGCCATTGATTCATTAGGGCACAAAGAAAGGGTCTTTCCTAGGCATAGAGGCTTACCATTTTTTGTCGAGTGTTAATCACCAAGTTTAGAGGTGGTGGAGTCTCTGCTGTAAACGACAACGAGGGATCCATCTAAATGATTTGGCACTTCCTCTTGCCGTATAACCTTGCTAAACAATTTTTTACTCAAATTTGGATCATCCACTTGTTTTTGCTCAAGTTTTTCTACAAAAATTTCTAATGAACAATCTTTATTAGTTGTCTAGGCACCCACAAGGTCATTAATGCCTCCATCTTTCAAACCATCAATCACACACTAGTGGTTGGCCACACCTATAAGAATTCACAATTAATGCATAAGAAACTTGCTTTAACAAAAAGGGCTTGTGGTTCGAGAAAAAATAGGCAAGTGGCCAAGACAAACAAAAAGAAATAAATGGAAAAAAAAAGGAAAGAAAAAAGAGTACTTACCAAAAGAAAAAAAAAAAAAAGCACAAAGCTACCCAACCAGATTAGAAACTAAAAGAAGTCTAAGACCAAGGTAAGAAAGGTGTCCAAGATTGCAAATTGGCAATATCAAGGGTTTGAAGTTCATCAATGAAGGACAACTATTCATCTTCCATTTGCAGAGCTCCAAGACCCTTTATTCTCCTCTTTACCTCTAATACAATTATAAAAAATCTTCTTTTAAAATGTTTTTTTTAAAATAAGTCAAAATTTTATAAATATTTTTATTTTATAACTTTATAACTACAACCCCAATTTGAGATAAACTTTTTAAAGTCAAGAATCGTAAAAAATTAGAGCCGATTTTGATTCAAACGAGCAAACATAATATAAAAATTTAAATTTCAATAAAAATACATAACAAAAAAATAAATTAGTCCCAAGTTTTAATTATTTTGATTTCTTCTCTACTCTTCTCTTCTCCTCATTTATTTGGTTATTTGTTATATATAGCGACGACTTTTTTCTTGTTTCACAATAATTTTTTATATGAAAAAATGATGTTTACAAAAAATATCATTAATATTTCTTTCAAACATATGATATCAAAACTTTCTCCACCATATTACTAGTATATATTATGCGAATCAATGTAATTATTGATACCACTTACAATAATTAATATTTTTTTCAAATAAATTATTAAAAGTTACTTTAAAAAAAATCTCATCTTATTTTAAAACTTCTCCCAATCAATAATATTCTTGAGAAACAATTTTTTATTTAAATATTTTCACCATAGTCAAACCTAAAGGAAATGCCAAATCTTGCTACCGATTAAACAATGCAAAAGCATGTATTTAAAAACTTGATTTCGGGATGATAATAGCTAGCTTAGATGGGTCCCTTTGTGGGTTAATACTTTTTTTAATTAAAGTCATTCAATCTGTAATCCAACTCACTTCTTTTATGTTTATGATGGATATCATACGAGAAGTTATAATAAAATAATGTCGCCGTCTTTATTTATGAAAAAAACACATTAACTAAAGAAAACGGGGGGAAACCAGGTAAAAGAGATTGTAACATAAGCGTGGGGACATCAAATTAAAGCCACATAAAATAGTCATTTGGATTCAAAAAATCTTTAGAGGATCCTAAGATTGAACATAAGGTTGCCAGGTATTAGAACCTCGTTTGATTGGATCCAAGCTCAACAACACATGAGTGAGCATCGACTGAAAGGTCAAGATAGATCAATGACATGTGTTCAACCATGCAATTAGAGATCTAATAGTGAGCACAAAGTCAATAGGTCAAAGGATCCTGAGATTAAATGTGATGGTTACCATGTGTCATGATCACAATGAATTAATGGATCAATGACATGTGTTTGATCATACAGATCGAAGATTGACATCATACATTCAACCATGTAAATGAAGATCAATGGTGTGAATTGAGTCAATAATAAGTCAATGAGTCCAAATTGCACGTGAGGATGTTATGTGGCATAAGAGCATTAAATGGATGGAGATTGATAGCAGGGTCAATAGAAGGCATGCAAGGCTACCAAGTGTCACCAATATGGAAGCTCGGATTGAAGATCAATTACCAACATTGAAAGTCAAGCCTATGAGACTTCCAAGAGGATCGACAGAGTGAATTTGATCTAGTTTTGAGGGGGGCACAAGATGAGGACATGTGTCCTTAGCGATAATGGTCATATTTTTATAATATGATAAATAGTGTGGCAAGGAGATACCACATAGGCAGACATATTAGATCAAAATATTTTGTGGACCCCAACATGTAAATACATAAAAATGAGATCCGAATATGATTTGGGTTACTAGAGAAAATACTTCAAATTCATATGCTACTAATGAAGCTCAGTATAAACACGTAGTTTGAAGATTTAGAGCCAACAAGCCCTATTTTCTAAGATTGTAGTGTTGTTTCATGACTGTGTTCATTTTTATTTGAGAGGGATCTGTATGTACAATGAGTTCTTGGCGTCCATAATGCTCAGAGGAAGAATAGGTCTATTTGAGCCTAATGGAGATCAAAAGTGGGCTACTTGTTGTTCGAATGAGATAGATGCATCAAGGTGAATATGATGACTATATAAAAATCAATAAATGGAATTGGTTTTCATCTATAGTGGACCTATGTTTAGGTTTTGGAAGAAGGGTAGATTTGTGGAAGAGTGAAAAGAGTGTCGAAAGAGACACTAGATGAATGAGTTCAAGTGATTGTCTAATAGTGTAAAGGACATATCAAGATATAAATGTGAAACAAATGAGTGTCTAATCTTATTTTGACATAGTCATATCATCCACAATCAATAGGTACCTAAAGCCACTTAATGTAGACATAATGATGGCTCATTCAAGTCCATGGATATGAGGGTTTTATCTTTATAATGAAAGCAAGTGGAGGGTGGTTGTAGCTCATTTATTGAATTATGATTATGTGTTTCTCCCCTCTTTCTTCCCCCTTTTCTCCTATATCTCTCATTTCTCCCCCATTTTCTTAAAGGAGACTCTCATTTGATAAGGAAAAAACTCTACCAAAAGTTGTCAGAACTACCACTTGAAGTAATAAGATTATTTTCCACCTATCTCTTGCCTTTAACTTGTGTTTATTAAGCTTTTGCATGATGGCTTTGTGAAGAAGTGTCTTTCATGTTCATTTTTCTTCTTTCTTGCCTCTTTTAAGGTGTTTTCAACCTATTTGTAGGTCTAAAATTGTGCTCTTTTCTCCATTAATATACGTTTGGTATGAGTTTTAGAACGCCTCTTTGCTTCATTCATTGCTTACTAAGCCTAGTTTATGAAATACTTATAAAAATTAGATATTTTTTGAGGTTGTGTGAACAAGAACTGTCTTATTCTTAGTTAGTGTTTGTTCAAGATTATGTGATTGTCCTTTAAATTTGGTGCATCTCCCTTTTTATCTATCTTGGTACCCTATACCCCCTTTCTATCCCTTTTCTAAGAAGAAACATTAGTTTTGGTGATATACCAAGAGGAAGTCAACTTTTTTTGGAGGTTCAACCTCACTAAAGGATACCCACAACCTAAGGTTATTCCAATATTATGGGTGGGAGTGGGAGAGCCTGAATAACTCTCTCACAAGGGTGCAATTCTATGCCACAACAATTTTTGGCATGCTCGATGGGACCAATTTCAAAGAAGATTGGTCAAGTTTGATGTTGGTTTGATCAATTTGTAATGGTTTTGGATTTCATCTTTCAGTGTATAATGGCCTTGAAGAAGACTCAACAATCCGGTGGTAGAGTAGTAGTTATCTTTCATGCCTAAGGTTACTACAAGATTAGCTTCTAGAAGTATTCATTTTGAATTTGTTAAATTACATTTAAACTCAGTAAGAAGGTTAATATTTTTTAACACTCACCCATAAGTGGGAAAAATTCCTCCTAAACTAATTTCAAAATATACCTCTACAAAAAGATCTTTGTTGGGTCCTTTCACTGCCATGGCAACCCCTATAGATTTTATTTTTGTGGTTTTCAATGGTCAGAGTCCTTTGGACCTCCAATAGTATGATCTTATTCTAGTGGAAGCACTTAAAAGTGTTCCTTATTTCATAGGAGACCAATCTACAACCCCTTCTAATCATCTCAGAGGTATAGTTGACTTTTACAATATTCATAACATTAATGAGGAAAATGTGGCTATCAGGTTCTCGGCCATCTATTTCAGGGGTAAAGCATTGGAATGGTATAGAATCCTTACTGCTAACTCCATCACATCATGGGATCATTTAGGCAATGGCTTGTGTAAAAGTTTTGAAGACAAAAGTGACCACTTGTCACTTGTTGAATAGTTAACTACAATCAAGAGTTGTCTTCATGAGATCATGTAGTATTTCGATAATAGATTTCAAAAGACTTAGGATAGGATCCTAGTATTTATTAGGCCTACTCCTAATTATGTTTTCATATACTATCTAAAAGCTCTTAATAGTGATATTACAGTAATTATTCATTTAATGGGAGGAAACACAGTACCAGATGCTTATGAGGTGGTAATCAAATTAGAGAATAGTCTAGTACAAGCTGGCAAGCTTACATCTAAGCCTCCAATGCCTTTTTTTCCTAAGATTCAACCACCTCCTATTATCATTCTTCCCCTCGTTGTCATTCCACCTATGCCAACACTTGTTTCCCTACCTACACCAAAGCAAGAAAAGGCTTCAACTAGCCAATCTAGTGACTCCCAAGAACATACGGACTTCCAATAGCTTAGGATCATGTTTCAATCCTTGGGAAATGAATTGGTGAATGTGAAGAGGTAGTAGGCTCAATTCAATAGACCTTATCAAGCCCCATATTAGCTTCAACAGTAATCTTATCAAGTAAATATGCCACCATATAAAATAAATTTGTAAGGTCAAGGACAAAGGTAGCCTAACTATACTAGGTAAAACTACTATAATCTAAATGCTGTAAGTACCTCTAATAATTTGGTCCCTACTTAGATCAATACTACTCAAGAAAGTGAGGGTATTCTGCCTTGGAATTGATCTTTTTCTCAATCCATTGTCCCAAACACTTTTCAATGATTAATGGCATTAGGGTGATAGCTATAGATTCAATCAAACCCTTATGACTTAGAACACAAAAATACCTATGATGAAAAAACCTGAAGAGTCTCAACAAAACCAAGGTCCCAATGAAGAACTCTCCCACAATGGTGCAATTCTACACCATAACACTTCTAAATACATGTTCTCCTCTACCATTCATTACTCACTATCATAAATCTTAGTTCAAGTATCTTTTTCTTCTTTAGAGTAAATTCATATTAGGATAAATTTGTGCATCTTATCACCTTCTTCATTTTCTTCTACATTTCTTATAAGTACTTTCATTTTATTTTATTGATGTTTTAGTTCATATATTTTAGTAGTATTGGGTTAGTTTTCCATTTGCATGTGTTTTTGTGAAGGAGGAAGTGGTGTTTTTACTATGATAGTTATTTTGAACAAACATAAAGACTCTATGACCTAGTATTTAATGCGTGTCGCCAAGTCATTTCTCACTAATTATAGATTCCATATCTTACCTTGATATTATGTGTTGATCATCAATCCCTCAATATGTTTGGGTCAAACATGGGGTCCCCATGGTTTCTCCTTTTATGTTGTTGCTCCCTACAAATGGTCAAGTTTAATCTAGGGCCATTGGTGATTACAAATTCTAACTCAAATCTAATGGTACCAAAGGCAAAATATTTAACATGTTGAACATGTTCACCCTTAGCCTCAAGGATTTCTATTCAC
Source organism: Torreya grandis (assembly GCA_037957365.1). Lineage (NCBI taxonomy): Eukaryota > Viridiplantae > Streptophyta > Pinopsida > Cupressales > Taxaceae > Torreya > Torreya grandis. Next base: position 372,377 of record JARHVA010007985.1, on the reverse strand, counting down.
TCATCCTTATTGATGGCTACAATCTCCCTATATCCAACCACCATATCTCCGTACAAAGTCTTAATAAAATACTTATATGCATCTTGCATCAATGATTTGAGCTTTACCTTATCGTAATCTCTTCATGTGAACAATGAACATGGCTTGTAAGAGTGTGTGCTTTATCTTTTACAAGCTTTAATATTGTTACATGAGATTCTGTGGCAAATGCTAGATGTGCAAATCCACTATTTCCTCTCATCTATGTATGAAAGCTTGCCATAGAGGTTAAAATTACACCTATGATGATCAAATCTCCCTCATTGCATGTTATGAATCCATCCAAAGAATTGAATTCCTTAAAGTCTTTAAAAATATATATAATAGCTATAATTTACTCAACAAAGTATGTACTTATTTTGCTTATTAATTGAAGTATAATTATTTCTTACCAAAGTATATACTTAGTTCATTTATTAACTGGAGTAAAATTATTTTCTATAATTTTGTATAATAAAAAAGTGAAATGAATATATACTATTTAAAGACCAAATTTGACTGTCAACTATTCGTATCATAGAAAAAATATAAACTCTATCATTTATTCAACATTATCTTTCAAATATGAATATCACATTTAATTTTAAAAAAAAACATTAAAAATAATACATCTATTATTATCCTTTAGACTGTTTGATAATCGACATAAAATTTCACCTCACATTCAGTAGTCTCTTAAAAAAATTCCTTTCTTTTTTACAATTGAAAAACAAAATACGGCCATACAGGTATCAAATTTACTAGTACGGCGTCAAATTTGATGTCTAGCGCTACAAACCCAGCACGTTCCAAAAGCGCGTAACAGGAAGTTTCGATTTCACTTTCCTCTGCGTTCAGTGCGTTCCAGCTTGGCCAAGTGTAAGTCGTATGTGACAGGTATTCGTTCGTTGGCGGGGACAGCGGCACATCCATATATATATACGCCCTTCCAACGCTTTCAGTAGGAAAGACGAGAGGGAGCAAGCAAGATCAAGCCAAGTGTTTGTACGCGAAAGCTGTTCGTAATGGAGGGATCAATAATATCAAGGCGAATATGGATCCAAGTAATGGTGCTTTGCTTTGTCTGTTTACAAGTTGAAGTTGGAGCACACCAGCTGCTCAAAGGAAGATGGGAGCTTCTGTTGGAAAACGCTGGAGTTTCTGCAATGCATATGACGCTCTTACATACCAACAAAGTCCTCATCTTCGACCAGACACTCGCCGGTCCGTCGCAGATCGCCAGAACTGACCCGCCCTGCAATGACAAAACTGCATCTACAACGGAAGATTGTTGGGCGCACTCGGTCGAATACGACATCACCACCAATACGGTGAGGCCTCTGCACGTTGTAACGGACACCTTTTGTTCTTCGGCCTCCTTTGCTAGCAATGGAACCCTGGTGCAAACCGGCGGGTGGAGCAACGGCGACAGGGTTATTCGTTACTTCAGACCATGCTCAGACACATCCTGTGACTGGGTCGAATCCCCAACACTGCTGTCCTCCAGAAGATGGTATGCTTCTAATCAGATCTTGCCGGATGATCGGATTATCGTCGTGGGAGGCCGCAGGTCGTTTACCTATGAATTTGTCCCAAAGCGACCCGGCGAGGGGGCCTTCCAGCTCCCATTTCTGGTAAAGACCAATGTAGTCGACGAGGAGAATAATCTGTATCCGTTTCTACATCTGTCTTCCGACGGAAATCTGTTTATCTTCGCCAACAGGGATTCCATTTTGCTCGACTACAACAAAAACCAGGTGCTCAGAACATTCCCGACCATGCCGGGTGGCGGCGCACGGAATTACCCTTCTTCCGGTTCTTCCGTCATGCTCCCGCTCGACTCCGACAACAAATTTCAGAAGGTGGAGATTTTCATCTGCGGAGGAGCGCCCGATGGAGCCTTCAAGAAGGCCACATTTAATCAAACGTTCGTGCAGGCATTGAAGAGCTGCGGGAGAATGGAGATTACATCTCAAAATCCTCAATGGCGAATGGAGGACATGCCTGGCCCTAGGGTAACGAATGACATGCTTATCCTTCCTACCGGAGAGGTTCTGATAATCAACGGTGCCAAGCAAGGAACCGCCGGCTGGCAATCTGCAAGAGAGCCCGCCATAAGCCCCTTTCTATACAGACCCGCGGAAGCCCTGGGGAATCGGTTCAGAGTGCTGGAACCCACAAAAATCCCTCGAATGTACCATTCTACGGCAAATATTCTTCCAGACGGACGGGTGCTGGTGGGTGGAAGCAACTCCAACTTTGGATACCGTTTGTCTGGCGTGCCCTTTGCCACGGAACTTCGAGCGGAAGCGTACATTCCTTATTACCTGCATTCCAACTACGACCCGAAAAGAGCGACCATCACCTCTATTTCGGCGAGGGAAATCAAGTACGGATCCAAATTTGTCATCCGCTTCGCTCTTCCCAGGCGACCCAGCTCCAATCTTCATTTTCATGTCTACGCCCCTCCGTTCACGACGCACACGTGGTCAATGAACCAGAGAATGTTGTCGTTAGCAGCCACAGCAATCATCAAAGGAAGTGGTGGATATTTGGTGGGTTTGACGGCTCCTCCAAGCCCGGTGGCTGCTCCTTCGGGGTATTATCTGCTCACCGTTGTCAATGGAGGTGTTCCCAGCAAGGCAGAATGGATTCGTTTCATTAATTAACTGGAAGGGACACCACTGGATTTTTATGAATGTATGTGGTAGCTGTTAATATTCTTTCTCTACCGTAGATTCTTAGAAGAAAAGAGAAGAGATGCTCCATGGTCCATGCAACAGGGTTGTTTAATAAGTTTGCAAACTGAAGCTGGAGGAGCAGGGTAAGGAAGAGGATTGTGTAAGAGATTATTTATTCTTTGCAGACGCACAATTGTTTTTAAATGTATTACAATTGATGCTGGAGGAGCACGGCAAGGAAGAGGCTTGTATATGAAATTATTTATTCTTTGCTGATGGAAAATTGATTTTAAATGTATTACAATTATAAAAACCGGGGCTATCTAAAATATGAAACAAGTTCAATGGCAAAAATCAATTGAACACACCTAGATTTTTTTATATTCTCGCAGAGTCAGAAGAACATATAGAACTACTTTCCTTCCAAGGGAAAAAGGGATGAAATATGCCAATTGCCTTAAAGTAATTAAAGTCCATCTAATCTTTAAAAAAAACATCTAATGAGTACTTGTTGACCAAGCATAACCTAGATCAGACGGGTGTTGTACAGCCTAGATGGATGCTGGGGTGGACACTATTAATGTACAGTTTGATGGGTGGGCCGTGTGAGGTTGGTGGGTGATATGGTGGTGGTGGGACAAATACAAACTATTTACGTTTTCAGTTTTTGGAGGAAAAGATTTGATATTATGTGCTTATGTTTAGGGTGTAAAAATTATACCATATGACATTTAAATGCTATATATAAAAGGTTAATTATTAAGATTATATTGTTATTAAGTTTTTATTTCAAAATTAAAAAACTAGTTTTATAAAGTTTAATGTTAATTATATTAAGGGTGCAACAAATGTCGGAATAAATGTATATTTGATTTTCGTATTTTTTGGGTAAGTGATTAATTTTGGTGTTTGTAGTGTTAACGATTAATTTGATCAATATGTTGTTTGTTGTATAGGATTGAAGAGTCAATTGAAATTGCATAAGTCTTTAGGTTCGACCCTAACCATCTGATCTACATTTAACAGTGTATGTGATCCCTAAGTAATTAGTGAAATCTATTAGCGAAGCATTCCCTGAACCCTAACCAAGCCTCTTAGACTTTTCCCCTCTCCATGTGTTGGCCATGTTTCTACATCATGTTCAATTGGGCCATGGAAAGAAAACAAGGTCATGACAACCTTTAGGATATCTGAAGGGGTACCCACAAACACACGACGTGGCATGATCACATTCGATAGGGACTTGGTGTGGTTGTTGGTATGTAATGGAAGCCTCTCGTTGAAGATTCAATGCAAGAGAGCCCTGTGTCGAGCATTTGGGGAATCCTATGTGAAAGTCCAAATTGGAGAACGTGGAGAGCTCAGACAGCCCAGAGTACACATAATCTATTTTTACGTGGTCATTACAATTCTCAATGCATAGATGTATGGTTCACCTTCCTATTTTGTAAAGTTTCACAGCCTCCCTTGCACGATAAACTCTACTATTTTTGTGACATAACTTTTGTTTCACAATTTTGATAAATTAAAAAAAAATAAAAAATAAAATATATATATATATATATATATAATAACTAACATTGAATCTAAGTAAGAATTCCCTTTGTAATGGGTATAGATCATGTAAATCTAATATCTACTCTAAAGTCAGAGCATGTATATAATATGGGCTCTCTGATATGTGATATCAAATGAAATACTTTATTATTGTCCCTTATTATCATCACGAAGATCACTTTAAAATCTTTCACCACTTACAAGTTTTGTGTCGCTTTGCTATAATTTTTCAAATTTTTTGATGTAATATAATAAAATATTATTATTATGATATTAATATAAATAAAGTATGTTGTAATAATAATATTTAACTATATATAATATGTATAATTAATAATAAATAATATTAATATATAATATACTATTATACAAATTAATAAAATATGCTACTTCTAATATTATGTACTATATTATATCATATTATTATAATATAGCGCACTAATATATAATTGTACAAATTACTAATATATATTATATAGTAATACGTATTATATTATATACTATTATTATGTTATAATATAGTAATATATTATATTAAATGAGTGTAAATTATAGAAAAGTGGATTCACTCTATGACACGCATGTTTTTTTATTTATAACCTTCCATCTATCGATAGCATTCTATATCATGACTCCATGATACAAAAACATGGATCTATCAGATTTCCCTGCATTGGAGAAGTCCAGTTGACCTATATCACCATTTTTTAGTCATAGTGATTTGATCTACTACAAAGAAAAGCAAATTAATATTTTGTTTTGTACTTCCCTACATCAAACCCATCATGAAGATGCGACTTAAAATGTTTTTGTATTTTGGTTTGGTATGTTGTTGAATAGATGGAGTACATTACAAGTCATATGTGGTAATAATGGAAAATCCATTATATATTACAAAATTTATAAGTACGTGTTTTGATTTTTATTTTAGATATTTCAAAAAAAATCCATTTTTTGTTTGTGTTAATCCATTAAATGATATTAGTAAAGCATTAGCCTAGCTATTTATAAATAATATGTTTGGTTTAATAATTATTTGTGATAAGGCTAGCCTTTCTTTGAAGCATTCAATTCAATAATTTATTTGAGACCCAAAAAATAAATAGTCCATCAGACCTAGCTTATATGCGAAAAGGGATCGTTAAAAGATTAGCATATTTACCGAATCAAAAAATGCATGCAATAATAATTCCCTATAACTCATCAGTGTCTCGTATTAACTCAATTGATAACTCAAACATAGTTCATATATATTTAACTTATGGAACTCAGGAGTTGGATTTTACATAACAATCAAAACATGAAAGAGTTTTGCATCTTTATTTGACACAATCAATTCAACAATATGTTTCAGAGCAAAACAAAAAAAAGAAAGTCAGTTTGTAAAAAAAAACAAATTTGATCAGATAGATCATATGTGATGCTTTTAAGTTATAGCGTATGGTGCATTTATCCCCACCACACCTTCGTACGTCACTTCACCTTCCACACTTACCTCACTCACAATAGCATTGTGCCACTGCAACATAGCTCTCAATCTAAAGAAAACACATCTTGTTATTTCCATTCATATGTTGGTTAAAAAATTGTTATCAACAATCATGCTTGACATTAAAAAGCAATCCTATTCAACAGGGCAACTTGAGTCTTAATTACAATCCTCTTTATAGTTGTTTGTATAAGATCATATCATTATATTTATTTTATCAATCAATATCCACTATTTTGTAGGTGAAATGGTTTTTTTTAGGCTTTTCAGGTGTGGAAAATGACCCAACATACTGAGACTAAAAGGAACGGGATAGACTCCACCATAATTTATAAGGGTAATGTGTTTGATTGACTATACCCCTAAAAATCCTTCATGTAATGAAACTCTAACCTAAGGTAATCATCAAAGGAGATACCCTCTAATAGTTTGATTTCTCTCAATTATGGGCACTCTATCTTCAATGATTTAATTTGGAAATAATGTCCTATACTAATGTAATTTATATTTCAAGCATGCATTATCAAAAATAGCAGGTCACCATAATCCTTAATCCCCAAATTCTCAAGAAGTGGGAATAGCCCTAACATATATTGGACTGTGTCATTAGTAAGTCCATGGATATTATTTAGTGAACATGTTCTTAGAAAAGATAAATCTTTCATATTAACAGGAAATTTAAGAAAATCCAAATCTACAAACTTCAAATTGGTAAGGGTGTCACAAGAAAAAAGAGTGCTTGGAAGCTCCATTCTAGGCCTCTTACCAATTCCATTATTGCTTTCCACACTTGTAAGAGTGATTCATTTCACTCCTTTGAAAGAAATGTATTCAATCCATTTACAAATATGAGAAGTTTTACAGTGATCCAAAGAAACTTCCATCTGAAAGTTCTCAAGAGAAACAAAATGGATGTGGAGAACATTATTGTTTATCTCTTCTATCTTTTTGTGGTTTTAAATTTTTTAAATCATGAGAGAATAAATTGAGATGGGAAATTTTGATTGAGAGGAATCACCATTTAGTGGAGAGGATAGAGCAACATGTTTCATCTAGAAAAATAAGCCCGGTTAGTATTTCAAAGTAAAGTAAATAGTCGAGCATCTGACTCAATGTATCACTCTAAATGTCTCCTCCTCACCATTATTCTCCCTATAAAAGTTTTAATTGAGTGAGGTAAAAATATTTATTTACACTCTTTCTCTTTACAAAATCCCTCTTAAAAAAATATAAACTTAAATCCATTTTAGTGTAACTTATGTTCTTCAGTATGATAGTTGCAGTCTCCACGGGCAAAGCTATAACTATTAGGATGGTCCCTAATTTTAGATACATCAGATTACTAAAGTGCTTGTAGAGATTATGTAGAGACTAGTCTGGACTCATTTTTAAATCCAATAGACCACCAAAAAGTGGTAACACTAGTGGTTACATTAATAGACAATTTTCAAATTTTCATCTAATTGGTTTTAGAGTCATCTAATTAGTTTTTGAATAGTTCAAATAGCCATAGTTTTTGTCTAATAGCTTTAAACTCTTATAAATTGAAACACAGTGCGTTATCTACATTTGTAGAGGAGTTGTTAGATATTCAACCTCTTTGTACATTTAGGTGACACATGCTTCAAGTAATTACTAGGTAATTAAAATAGGTCAATAGAAGCTCCAAATTCCACTGATAGAGTTGCTATCTCCCTAAACTTTGTAAATATATATTCTATAACATGTATGTAAATAGTGAAATATTTAAATATGAGATGAATAATGATGGTGAGAGTAAATGACAAGGTATTTATGATGATATTGTACACCAAAGGTCCCATATCAAATAATCGACCTAGATTCATGATAGCTTTTGGATTTACATGACCCTCACCCATTGTAAATTGATTTGTAGTTTGCAATGTGATGACATCTTTGAATGATAATTTTTATTATTAAGGGTGAAAATATTTCAAGGGGATTTGAGTGGTGATGGTAAGGAAAAATGATATCCTACAGTAGATGGAAATTTAGGGTAATTATTGGATTTGCATGACTTGTGCCCATTGTAAAAAGGTGTGTAGCATGCTAGGTCATGGGATCTTTGATTGAAATATTTTATTCAAGAGTGAACAACAACATCATGGTTCTAACTTAATTATGATAGGGCTACATGAGCAGTGAGAGACTCAAATCAATGATACAATGACGTTGATGTGGGGACAAGACATTGAGGTTCCAAGGTTTATCTTGTAGCTTCTATTCATTTATGGTGATAATATATTAACAGCTAGAGAAATTACATTAGGGTTAAAAACATAAATAAACACCATACTCATACCCATGGAAGAAAGGGCAAATACATATACATAACATGCAAATGGTGAAAGGTTTTAAATTGCATTAGGCAGTGATGATGAGGTGAAATGACAGGATATTTTAGGGGTTATCATACACCAAAGGGATTATATCATACACATGACTTGGCTTTAGGGAAATTTTTGGATTTAAATTATTTTCACCCATTATAAAGGGGTCTCTAATTTGCATAAAAATAAATTGAGGTTATGGATTCTATCTTGTTTCTTTCATTTGTTAATAACATATGTAAACACCATACTCAGACCATTGGAAGAAAAGATAACCATAATTAGAGCCTATATTTGTAAGCATTACAAAAATTAAATCTAAGGGATCATTTATTAGGAAAAATATGTTTTGGAAGGATTATTAAAATGAATATTATAGTATAATTTGTTGTTTAACGCTTTATACATAAAAGGTAACATAAGGTCATAGGTAATGAAGTTTGAGTGAGGTACAAATATTAATTTACAACCTTTTTCTTTATTAAACCAAACCTTACCGAAAGAGAAAATTGCATCCTTTCTAGCATAATTTACACTCTTCAATATGGTAGTTGAAACCTACACAAAGGAAGCTATAACAATGGGATTGGTGCCTAATTTGATATACATTAGACTACCATACCACTTTGAGAGCACATGAAGAGACTCATGGGAATTCAAACCTAGGTTTAGTAGAATACCTAAAATTGGTTAAAAAAATACATCTCTTTCGGTGTTCCTTGCATCATCATGACAATTGCTACTAGTTATATTATACATAATAAAATATGTACTTCAGTGTTCTTAATTGAAGTACAACTATTTCCTACAACTTTTCATCGTAGAAGGACTAGATTACTAAATACAATTTAAAAGTTAAATTTTTGCATCAACTTTCTATATCATGAAAAATATGATCACAATTATTTATTCAACATTATCCTTCAAATATTAATATATTTATTAATTAAAAAAAAAGACATCATCAACAATTATTAATTTAAATGATGAAGATATGACTCACCAAAAAAACAATCAAAGATCAAAATTACTATGTTTACATCATGGCGAAAAAAGGTGCTTTGCTTCGTCTATTTACAAGTTGAAGTTGGAGCAAGCCAGCTGCTCAAAGGAAGATGGGAGCTTCTGTAATATATATGACACTCTCACATACCAACAAAGTGCTCATCTTCGACCAGACGCTCTCCAGTCCGTCGCAGATTGCCAGAACTGACCCGTCAATCAATGACGAAACTACATCTACAACAGAAGATTACGGGGTGCACTCAATCAAATACGACATCGCCACCAATATGGTGAGGCCTTTGCACGTTGCAACAAACACCTTTTGTTATTCCTACTCCTTTACTAGGAATGACACACTAGTGAAAACTGACGGGTGGAGCAACGATGACAAGGTTGCTGGCTACTTCAGACCATGCTGAGATATATCATGTGACTGGTTCGAATCCCCAACACCATTGTCCTCTAGAAGATGGTATGCTTCTAATCATATCTTGATGAATGATCAAATTATCATCGTGGGAGGCGGTAGTTCCAGCTTCCATTCTGGTAAAGACCAATGTAGTCAATGAGGAGAATAATCTATATCCGTTTCTACATGTGTCTTACAATAGAAATCTATTTATCTATGTAGTCAATATTCCATTTTGTTCAGTAACTACAATAAAAACTAAGTGCTAATGACATTCCCGACCATGCGTCATGCTCCCGCTTGACTCCGATAACAAATTTTAAAAGGTGGATAATTTCATCTGTAGAGGAGCACCCGATGGAGCCTTAACAAGAAGACCACATTTAATCAAACGTTCGTTCAAAAATTGAAGAGTTGCAAGAGAATGGAGATTACATCTCAAAATCCTCAATGGAAAATAAAATGCTACAAAAAGAAAACAATATTTATTAACACAGTAATACAGAATATACAGCTACTGGATTGAGTTGAGAGGGATGGATATCCTATATATAGAAGAGTAGAAAGGCTTAGAAGAGGCTGGGAAAATTCTATATAGGTATGATCTAGAAGAGAGAAGACTCTAGAAGATGGAAGAGTATAGAGGAATCGGATGGTTCCAAACTCATACATGGGTTGCGTGTGTAAATTATACACAAAATTTTTAAATTATAGTATCTACCAAATATGACATACTCAATTCCCCGCTACACAATAGAGTATAAACTTATTGACTATATACTTATTGACTGCAATTTTGAAAATTGCAAAATGCAACCCCGAATCCCGGACTGCAAAAGAAAGGGTAAAAAAATTTATAAATAGAAGGCTTCTCTTTTATTCTAGGTTGTTGTTGGTTGTTCATTTTCTCTAAGTCTAGGTTCTGTAAAAAAATATTTTGGGATCAACTGTTGTGTGTAGACTTTGTCTCCCTTGTTAAGGGGGTTGCAAGTATAAAGACATTAGCAAGTTTTGAGAGCATGTTTATGTCTGCCTTATTAAATATGGAGAAATCTCACCATGTTTGTCCCCATGGCAACATTTTGAACAATTGATGTATGTAATATCTCTTTTCAATTTAATGAATATGCTTGTGGTTCTTTGTTATTTTTTGTTGATGAAGTGTAGCAATGTGTTTTACAAGTTATGTTGATTAGACATTTGGGTTTGTGTTCATTATTGAGCATAGATCTAGATTATAAACCCTTTCTGTGTTATTTTAAGATATGTTGTTGAATAACTTGTTAGAGCACCCTAGGTTTATGGATTTGATAGGGAAAAGTGTTTGAAAGTTTAGTTTCAGTGTATGTTCTAGTCTTTCAAGGACCATTTAGTATTTTCCATTAGATTGCTTATGAGTTTTTACTATATCTTTCCAAATGAATAATATCATGAATACTACAAGATACCCTATTATTTGAAGGCTGCCAACACACCACCCTTTCTTACAATTATCTAACTTGTCCTACCCTTTCCTACCCTGTAAATAATACACCCTTTGCATACTATAAGTGTTATTTGCCCTGCAAATGCATAGAATATTACCTATATAACATGTGTTTACATTTTATGCTTTAAAGCCTAGCACTGTAGTTTTTCATTCAACGCATGCTGTTGAAAATTCTTTAGAATAAAGATTGCAGTCATACACCCATTTGTTTTAGTAGCTTATATATGACCTAGTGCATTTGTTCATTCCATGCGATAACCTTTTATAGGTGGATTGAACAAGTTTGGTTATGCCTTGGTCATATTCATGTTTATTTGTGCTAAAAATTCCCACAGAGGTTAAATTATATAATCTCTCCATGTGATCAAGCTACCCCTTAGGTTGTCTCACCTTGGTCATCTTTATTGAAAATCAACTGAAAATCATCATGCCACTTGTTGAATTATTATGAATACCTAAGTATAGGAAGAGGGCATTTGAGTACTTGAAATTTGGTGATAAGTTAGCTAAAAGTGAAATTGATTTACCTATAACACCCCCAAAAAGTGATGAAGAATCATAAGATTTTGTTGAACCCACTCTAAAAGTCTATTTGGGGACTGCATTAGTAGAAATTTAGCTGAATGTGGATCCATTTTACAAACTCTCATGATCAATGGTTTGATTATTCACAACTTCATGTTTGATTCAAGAGCTTCTTGCAATGTGATGCCCCTAGGTGTGCTAAATGAGATTGGAGTGAAAATAACATCATCTTTTAGCAAGTGTTATGCCATGGATTCATGAGAAGTTTTAGTTATTAAACAAGTCAAAGGGTTGGTGGTACAATTGGTAGTGCATCCAAGTAAGTATTTGAATATGGATGTGGTAGTTTTGGACTGCTCGCCTAAGTGGGGGATGTTTTTGTCACATAAATGGGCTATTAGTATGGGTGGAAGTGTATAAATGGACCTTTCCTATGTCACCATTCCTTTGGAGGGTAAGATGGTTAAAACTTATAGAGAGACAAAGAGGCTACTTGTAATTGAAGATCTGAAACATGCTCTAAATGAATTATTGTACACAGATATTGAGCTTAGTAATTTTGTTGGGAATGTTGGATTAATGAACACCCTATTTCTCTTGATGTTGAACATGATAATGAAGGTGCATTTTGGAAGATGTGTTTTGATAGGGATTTCTCTAATCTTGGAAATGGAGATAGGGTTGTCTTCTATGCCCCCAATGGTAAATGTTTCAAGTTTTCTTTTTAGCTGTCCTTTGAGTGCATAAAAAAGACTACTAAATATGAGGCACTCTTGCTTGGTTTATGGATTGCGTGCGAGCACATAATTAAAAATTTGATTATCAAGGGTGATTTAGAGTTAGTGGTTAAATAGGTCCACAATATTTATGCCACCAAAAACAAAAAGTTGAAACAATATCATAATGTTGTTTGGGATTTGCCTAAATTCTTTGATGCATTTAATATTTGTTATTAATATAGGATATTCAATGAAGAAGATGACAAACTTATAGGGTTAGGTGATCAGTTTGATATTGTAAATATGAGCCCTCATTGTTAGTATCAGGTGGAAGTGTTAGGATTTTAATCCCAAACAAAGGTCATCATTGATAGGTGTTTGATGAAGATGAATAGATTAGGATGTTTCTAAATTATGAATTTGAGTTCCATGATCAGCTCATAGACTTGGAATCCATGACTTAGGTTTGTGATGAAAAAGAAACATTGTTTTAGAAGAACATTATTTAGCTGAAAATAAACATGTTCCCTAGAGGATTAGTAAGTATAGAAGCATCTTTTGATGGAGTGAATAGAATTAAAACTCAAGACTCATTTATCAAAAGAATGTGATTTAGTGTAATTTAGGTTCTCATGAAAACCCAAGAAAGGTTTGGCTAGGTAATCAACTAAGTATAGTTGAGAAGCAAGTTTACATAAAACTGCCAAGAAAGTACCATGACTATTTAGCATGGTCTAATTCTGAATTGAAAGCATATAGGGAAGACTTATTTCATCTTGTCATCTCATTTCAGATTGATATCAAGCCTATTAGGTAGAAACATAGACCTATTAACCCCATCTTGGACATCAAGATACGGGATGAGTTAAAGAAGCTAAGGGATGGTGGAATCATTCATCACATTAAGTATTCATCATGGGTTACAAATTTAGTCCCTGTGTGAAATAAAAATGGTGACATCCGCTTGTGTGTGGATTTCTATAATTTGAACAAACCTTCTTTAAAAGATAAGTATCCCCTGTCTAATATGGGCAACCTGTTGTAAAGTATTACTAGATCAGAGATGTTGTCCACATTAGATGGTTTTTGGGATATAACCAGGCTGTGGTGGAGTCTGAGAGACCCAAGACCAAATTCACTACACCTTAGGGTATGCATGTATATATAAGGATGCCTCTTTATTTATGTATACTAGTGTAACATTTTATTGATCTATAGACGTTACTTTTGTAGAGGTGATTAATAAGTTTATAGCTATATATCAAGATGATATTACCATGTACTCTAAGACTAGAGAAGAACATTTGGATCATCTATAGAAAGTGTTTATTAGATGCAGGGATTTCAACATTTCACTTAATCCTAAAATGTGTCACTTAAGAGTATGAAATGCCAAGTTACTAAGATATATAGTTTCCAAGGATGGTGTCATGATTTAACCTAATAGGGTAGAAGCCATTTATAAAGTTCTTTTCCCATAGTCTAAGAAGGGAATTTAGTCATTTGGATAAATTAATTTTGTGAGGAGGTTTGTGTTTAATTTTGTAAATATCACTCTTTCTATTATTTCCATGCTGAAGATGGACCAAACCATCAAGTGGGAAGAGAAGGTTTTGCAAGAAATCAATGACATAAAAAGAGCTTTAAAGTTTTTCCCTATTTTGTCTAGCCTTGATTACACTAAGCCATTTTAGATATTCTCTTTTTCATCATATAATACTATTGTTGTTGTTCTATTGTAAAAGAATGATGATAGTCATGAGCAACCCATAGCTTTCTTTAGCAAAGCTATGCAAGGTGTTGAACTGAATTACACCATCATGGAAAAACAAGCCTTCACTCTCTTGAAGGCTATGAAAGTGTTTAGACCTTACATTCTTAGCTCAAATATTATGGCTTACATCTCGCATACCGTGGTGAAGGACATTTTGACTCAGACTGAAGTATTCGGCAAGAGATGTAAGTGGGTCAATAAGTTTCAAGAGTATGACATGGATATTCATACCATGAAGTTAGTGTGAGGGATGGGTCTATCCAAGCTCATGGCTAAGACCAATTTACAATTCGTTGAGGTAAACATTGTTTTTCTTAATGTTAATGATTTACTGAGTCAATTTAACATGTCTCTGTGGTATAAGGATATTGTTTACTACTTGAAAAATATGAATTTTCCCCCTAACTTAGATAAGAATAAAAGGAAAACTCTTATGCTTGTTTCTCAAAAATACCTCTTGATTGAAAATGGACTTGTATGGAAGAATCTTGATGGGGTTCTCCTAAGATGCATGCTAGAAGAACAAACTATTGACCTGATTGAAGTCTTCCATAGTGGAGGATGTGGTGGCCATTTTGCAGTTAGATTTACAACTCATAAAATTCTGAGTGTTGGTTATTGGTGGTTATCATTGTTTAAGGATGTTTCTTAGAAATTCAAAAAGTGAAAGAAATGTCAATGCTTTACTGGAAGGATGAAAGCTTCAAGTTTTCTTCCCTTATAGCTTGTGATGATTGAAGGCCCATTTATACCATGGGAAATGAATTTCATTAGATAAATTATTGATTCATTAGGCAGAGAACATAGATAGACACTATTTAAAATTGACCACTTCAGGAAATGGGTTGAAGCAATCCCTACAAAGAAAGAAATGCACTAGGTAGTTATGGATCTATTACTGAATCAAATCATTTGTAGGCTTTTTGTGCTTATTAAGGTAATTATTGACAATACCATGAGTTTCAAAGCTAAGAATTTTTTGGTAATATAGAAATATTATGGGATTGAATTGACATATGCTTCCAATTATAAGCCTCAAGAGAATAGGCAAGTAGAATCTAGTTATACGAATTTAATCAAAATCATTAGACAAACATTGGAAGCAGATAAGAAGTGGGGTGAATATCTAAAGTTTTCCTTGTGCACTGATAGGATCACACCTAAGAGAAATATAGGCAAAATCCCTTTTGAACTTGTTTATGGAGGTCAAGTAGTTTTGCCTATGAATTTATAATTTCCAACCTATCATCTCATGCAACAACTAGAAGATGATGAGCAAATCAACCACTATGAAAGTAGGATGAACCATATTATTGAACTTGATAAAATTTGAAGAAAATATCATTAAAGACACCTCAAGTTCATGGAAAATTTGAACAAGATATTTGATAGGAAGTTCACTCCATGAATATTTGAGTTAGGTGATCTCATCCTACATGGGGACAATAGGCATAAGGAGAAAGGTAAGCATGTAGAATTTGACACCCTATGGATGGGTCCCTATTCCATTGACTATCAGATTGGGGAACATACATTCTTCATGAGAGACTTGGATGGTGAAATAATATAACTTCGAGTTAATGGTATACATTTGAAAAATTTCTTTGATAAAGTCCATAACCTATGTATATTATTATATATTTGGGGGGATGTTGAGGAGAAATGTAATTTTGCAATTTTTTCACTTATGTAAATTGAAAATTGCACATAGATCTCCCATTTCCACTAGTGAACATTGGTCAACATGGGGTCCCAGTGCAAATGGTAACTTTCAGTGCAATTTGCAATTTTGCAAAATACATTTGGAGTTTTGAATTCTGTAAAAGGAAGTTTTGAGGAAAATGAGAACCCCAAGTGCAATTTACAATTTTTCAAATATGAAATTGCATTTGGAGTTATAGAATCTCTAAGAAGAACTATAACTATGAATTATAATGTTTCAATTTGCAAGTCTGCAATTTGCAAGGGGATCTTCTCAGGGGGATTACAAGTATAAATTGCAATTTTGTAATTTTCAAATTACAAATTTGCAAAAGGTGCTAGGATTTCTCCAAAAGGTCAAAAGGTGAAAATAATGCATTTATACATTAAAAAGGAAATATGAAGGAAACCTTAAAAGGGCCAATTTGAAAAAAACAAACGTGAGAATTATAAAGTGTGAAAAAGTAAGTTTGAAAAAAGTAAATGTGAGAAAAGCAAAAGTGGAGAAAACAAATTGGAGCCAAAAAGCAAAAGGTAAAATGACCTAAGTTTTTTGAATTTTTCATTTCTATGCTTATCTAATCTTCTTGATGGAAGAGAAATTATAGGTTTACAAGGCCAAGGTGGGCCATTAGAGGAAGATCATATAGATAGCTATGGATCCAAAATATTCCTATGAAATCATTACAAGAGCAGGTTGTTCCATAACATGCATAAAGGGAAGTGTAGTTGTCCAAGAGGTTCTAGTTGTTCAAGAAAGTGGTCAAGGGAATATCCAAGAAGTTACACATAAATAAAAATTATTTATTTGCCCCTGCCATGAATTTTCACCTTCCAAATCATGTAAAAATCATTTCCAGCCAAGAAATCAATGAATTTGCACCAAATCTTCATCATTCCTTGTAGAGGTAGTTAGAGCAATGATTTTTCATGCAAATGGGTGAATATTATAAACATGGAAAATGGTTTTTTCATTTGAGAGCATCTTGGAAAAAAATTGGGGTATTAACTAAAATTTTGAAAATTACAAAATACAACCCTTATTCCCAGATTGCAAAAGAAAGGGTAAAAAAATGTATAAATAGAAGGCTTCTCTTCTATTCTAACTTGTTGGTTCATTTTTTTTGAGTCTAGGTTCTACAAAAAAAAATTGCGATCAATTTTTGTGTCTAGATCTTGTCTCCCTTGCTAAGGTGGTTGTAAGTGTACATCCATTATCAATCTTTGAGAGCATGTTTATGTCTCCCTTGTCCAACATGGAGAAATCTCACGATGATTTTCCCTATGGTAGGATTTTGAAAAACTAATGTATGTAATATCTCTTTTCAAGATAATGAAAATGCTTGTGGTTCTTTGCTATTTCCTTTTGATGAAGTGAAGCAATGTGTTTTGTCAGTTATGATGATTGGACATTTGGGTTTGTGTTCATTATTGGATATCATTATGAGAATAGATCTAGATTATAAACCCTTTCTACACTATTTTAGGATATGTTGTTGAATAACTTGTTAGGGCACCCTAGATTTATGGATTTGATAGGGAAAAATGTTTGAAATTTTAGTTTTAGTGTATGTTCTAGTCTTTCAAGGATCATTTGATATTTTCCATTAGCCTGATTATTAGATTTTTCTATATCTTTACAAAGTAATATTGTCATGAATACTATAATATACCCTATTGTTTGAAGGCCACCAACACACCGCCCTTTATTACAATTATCTAGCATGTGCTACCTTGCAAATGATACACCCTTTGCATACTATAATTATTATTTAACCTGTGAACGCATAAAATCTTGCCTATATAACATGTCTTTGCATTTTGTGCTTTAAATCCTAGCACTAATATTTTTCATTCAGCCCATGTTGTTGAAAATTATTTAGAATAAAGATTGCAGTCATACAACCATCTATCTTTAGTAGATTGTATGTGACCTAGTACATTTGTTCATTCCATGTGATAACCCTTCTCGAGTAGATTGAATAATTTTGGTTGTGTCCTGGTAATATTCATGTTTTCTTGTGCCAAAAATCCCTATGGAGGTTAAATTAAAAAATCTCTCCATGTGAGAAAGCTACCCCTTAGGTCCTCTCACCTTGGTTCAGGTAGAGCTAGAAGTAGTAAGGGTTTGACCATACCCTTTGTCAGTTCCTCTCAGTCCTTATCTATGTTTAGTCCATTCTTGATTCCAAACCCTCCCATAGATATAATGACATATTAATAGGTTTTTCATCATAGTTTGTCATTTTTTTCAAGTGTGCAAGGCTAAGTGAAAGAGGTGTACAACTGGGAATCAACACACATAACTCCCAAGTGTCATTTTTCATTAAAGAATCATATTATTTATGCATAGTTGAATCCCATTCAATGTTTCCTTTTTCCTCATCACATGTGCTTGGATCTTCCACATACATCACTCTACTCATAAAAGCCTAGTTAGCAAGCAAATTCTTAAGGCCTTCTTGATATATTTATTCAATACTCCTTGTCTTTCTCATGTTCTTTACATCAATTTTAGTTGATGCTTACATTTAATTTTGAGCTCCTCCTACCAATGAAGATAAATATTCATTTGAATCATTAGTATCAATAGGCTTAGGTCAATAATCATTTTCAATATCTTCATCAAACCACACATTTATTTTGATATAATTTTTTTCTATTTCAGGATTACATAGCCTATAAGATTTTAATTCCTCACTATATCCAATCATCAAGTATTTTTTATTTTTCTTGTCTATCTTCTTTATTTTTTTATTAGGAATGTGAGCATAAGCATTGCAACCAAAAAAATGGAAGTGAGAGACAGTAGAATTTCTACCACTCCATGTCTCTTCAGGGGTTTTATTCATTATAGGTTTAGTGGGAGTCTTATTTAGAATATATGCAATTGTGTGAATAAATTCAACCTAATATATAGTATCAATTTTTACAAAATATAATATGCATATAGCCATTTCCATTAGAGTTCTATTCTTTCTCTCGGTAACCCCATTCTGTTGAGGTGTGTAGGCAATTGTAGTCTCTTTCTTTATACCAATTTCTTTATATAAGTTCAATAAGGTAGTGTTAATGTATTTTGTGCCCCTATCTATTCTTATTATATTTAAGTGTCTTCCACTTTATTTTTCAACTAGGGCTTGAAATTATTTGAACTTGAAAAATAAATCTATTCCTTTTAAGGAAGTACACCCAAATTATTCTACTATATTCATCTATGAAAGTAAGAACATACATTGACCTAGCAAGTGATGTTGTCTTGAATGGCCCCATTAGATCACTATGAAATAGATGCAATGGAGCTTTGGCTGTCCATTATTTTCAATTAGGGAAACATTTCACATGTTGCTTTCCCATAACACACCCTTCATAAATATTTTTATTTTGAGAGACACTTGGGAGTCTTTAACCCATATTTAACTTATTGATAAGTCTAAGGCTTTTGATAGTTGGCATGTCCCATCCATCCATGCCATAACCTGCTCATGTCAGTATATTTTTCAATCTTGCACATATGGTTATCTTCATGTTTTGAAGTAAATTATTTAAACTTGTGTAATCTATTCTCAACTTTTCTAGTTGTTGTGAATCTAAAGTTGTCATTTACATCTTTGATTAAACACTTATCATTGTAGAATTCTATCTTATATCCTTGATTTGAAATTTTAGAAATAGAAAGAAAATTAGTTTTTAAATCTGGGACTAACTTTACATTTTTGAATATACCATTACAAACTTGAACATTACGAGTTCATATAATTTCTAATACATTATTTTTTCCCAAAATAAATATTTTTTTAGTGATATCCTTGCGTAGTGACTTAAATTTCTCTTCACTACAAGATATATGTTGTGTAGCACTAGAATTAATAACCCAATCATCCTTATAAGAGATATTTGATTTGAGAGCCACACACTAAGAATCACTTTTAAACTCAACCATATTTACATATTTACTTGACTTCCCTTATAAATCATTTAGTTTCTTATGAAATTGATTTTCATGACGACCTACTTTAACACAATGTTTACTTTTGATTTTGTGCCTTTTTTTGTGATAACTGTGACCCTTAGAGGAATCATACCTAGTATCTTGCCTATAATTCCTCTCTTGACTAGTCATGAAACTTATTGTAGTTATGCTTTCCCTTTATCATAAAGGATTGATAATCATTACTTGGGATCTATTTTTACTTAGCTAATAATTTTTATTCCTTTATAAGATTAGAACACAACTCTTCAGATGTAATGGTAGTTAGCTTATTAGCTATCTAAACCCATTATAAATGGTTGATATGGAGCAAGTAGATTTTTAGTATTATTTAAATAAAATATTTGTCATTTATGTTCTTTCCAAGAGAAGAAATCTCATTCTTCTTTTCCTTTATTTTCATTAATTGAGGCACCAATTCTTCTGATTCTGATAATCTCATATTATATAGTTCTATAGTAAGGGTCAAAATCCATAGATCACCTCAATTTTTATACATTTTATTTAGAATAATCCATACCTTGAAACCACTAAATTTATTTCAAACTTTTGAAAAAACTTCATCAAAGAGTGTAAGATTTATCCATGTTGTTACCATCTTATCTCACTTGTCCCAACTATCTTGATCTTTGCTAGGAACCATAGGCCTTTTATCAACATCAATAATACGTTATTGAGAGTTAGAAACATATCCAACTATGAAACCCAATCATAATAATTTTTTTCCATTTAATTTAATTCTTGAAAATGGAATTCCACTAGTCTCCATTCCTCAAAATATGTATAAATCACTTATCTTTGATAAAAGAAAAATGATTGTGTTAAATTTTGAAAAATTCCCTTATTAAAATGTAAAGAGAATGATTTGTAAATCCTGTATAAAAAAATATTTTATCACTTACACTGTTCATAAAAAATGTAAATATTAACTCCCCATTTTAAAAAACATGCCCAATCACCATTAAAAACAACTTCATATAGAGCCCAATCTCATCCAACAACCCACATTAGAAGAAAATAAGTATTACACTTCAAAATAAGTATCTTGTTAAAATAATTAACACTTCATCCTTTTTAATATTTATTTATCATAGATTTTAAAGAAAGCACTCTTTATTATAAAAACGAAATTTATTTTAAGGCATCTTTCAAAAAATTGTAACACACACAAAGAGATAAAAATAAAAGACCAGGTAGACTAAGTGGGATGACAAAATTTGAATTAATTTAATTTGATGAAACTTTAACCCAAAATAAATACATTGGGATTAGTGTCAAATCATGGTTTGAGTGTCAATCCCCTATCTATAGGTCGTTATGCTACATTAAGATTCATAGTTGTCCATTTTGATTAAAAACTCATCTAACTTGCCTATAATGATGTATGTTTTGGGCAGTTGATTTCCTCCTTGCATATGCTTTCCTTTGTATTACAAAACTTTTGAAACAATTTTGGATGTCTATACTTTCCCTTCAATTTCACAACATCATAATTAACAACAAGAAATTACTACTCTTCACAGTCAAACACCAATGTTGAGATATGCGAAGAGGATATTAAATAATAGATAAATTTGGGCATCAGTTGATACACAAGGATAAAAACTAGCAAAGGATATTTGGGAAGCTATGATAGTACTCAAATAGGATGGAGAGATATTATAAGTAATCTGGCTATGATACCATGTTATTATATATATATATATATATATATATATATATAGAGTGATGCATAATATACAACTACTAGATTAAGTTAAGAGAGGGATGGATATCCTATTTATAAATTATTAGAGAGGAATTGAAGAGGATTAGAAAATTATATATAAAAATGATCTATAAGATAGAAGAATCTAGAATATGGAAGAGTCTAGAGGAAGTGGATAATCCCAAATAGACATGGTGGAATAATCTAGAGAAATAGGTAGAGGACAAAAAGTGCCCTACTTGGAATTAAAAATATTCCAATGTGGAGGACATTCTTGGATCTATGATAATGAATGACATGCTTATCCTTCATACTAGATGGGTTTTGATGATAAACAGTGCCAATTAAGGAATCATCAGCGAGCAATCTGCAAGAGAGCTCACCATAAGCCCCTTTCTATACATACCTACAAAAACCCTAGGGAATCAATTCAGAGTGTTGTAAACCACAAAAAAACCTTGAATTTACCATTCTATGCAAATTTTATTCCAAATGGATGGGTGATGGTGGGTGGAAGAAACTCAAACTTTTGATACCATTTATATGACATGCCCTTTTCCACCAAACTTCAAGTGGAATTATTCATTCCTTATTACTTGCATTCGAATTACAACCCAAAAAGTGTGACCATCACCTCTATTTTAGTAAGGGAAATCAATTATGCCTCCAAAATTTTCATCTTCTTTACTCTTCCCAGGTGACCTAGCTCTAATGTTCATTTTAATGTTTAGACCCCTCTGTCCATGATGCACACACAGTGGATGAACTAGAGAATTTTGACATTGGCATCCACATCAATCATCAAAGGAAGTGGTGGATATTTGTTTTGTTTGAGTGTCTATAGTTGTATGTTTTATATGCTATGACCTAAAAACTTTCATCATCTAATTCTTAGCATAGTTGAATAACCATTTCTAAAAAAAATCCATGTCTTAAGAATCCATGTAGACTGATAGAAATAGACAAATATCTTTGTACTTTATCTGGAGTAAGGAGTAATTTTAAAAAATCATTCCAATATGTTACTATTATTAAGCACACAAGTCCATAAACACATAAAAAATTAAAGACCTAAGCTAACATATTTATGTTGATGCAATATTTCCCTTCACCTTGGATACTTTTGCATCAAACACCTAGGGTTATGAAGATTTCCATGAAATCCTTCTCATGAACTTGTTGTGAGATCATATATATTTTTACCATTTTTTAAAATTTAAATGCATTCATCCAAGTTTCATATTTGGCCTCCCCATCCTTCCACTTAACCCAATAATCATAGTACTCATTGTACCTTGTCTTCTTTCCTATTTGAATATCTAGAATGACTTCTATTTCCTCTTTAGCTGTTAGTGGTAACAGCTATATCCAATAAATTATTAAAAGTCAATGCTATGACACATTTATCACTCAATATATGGGTATAAATATGCTACATTGAAGATAGGTGATATGCCTACTCTATCTAGACATTCCATTTCATAATCATTTGTTGATAACTTCCTCAAAATATTTTAAGGCCCAATATTCCTCCACTTAAGCTTGTTGTACTTACTTTTAGAAACCTATCCTTATGAAAAATTTCCAAAAAAAGACCCCAACCTCAAAATTAAATTATTTCATTTAAATTTTAGTATGTTGATTGTATTTTATAGCACTCTCTTTAAGTCTCTTCTTGACTTCCTTATGTACATCATGGATAACTTGAGCATAGTATTATAATTTCAAACTCGTACTCATCTCAAAAAAGGAATAATTATAAAATTAGGAAATATATAAGAGAAAATGCAATAAGATAAACAAAAATACTAAAACAAAGAAGAATGATAACAAATGATATTTGCATCTCTACCCTAAATAAGACCTCCTAGAAATGGGTAATATAAAGTATAACCATCATCATAGTGAGGTGTATGAAGATCAATTATGTAGGCAGTATTGACAATTTGGCCTCTCAAGATAAATTTCAACCCCAACAATCAAAAAACATTCCCATGACACCTATCCAAACGTGTATATGGTGGTCTAGAACTTGTCAATGGTGGTCTAGAACTTGTCATGATCTTCTAAATGCTCATTTTAAGCCTCCTTATCCTTGTTTAAGGTGTCAATATATGTGTTAGAACTTCCTTGAGGGGTCCTCATGTCATAACCTATTTTGAGTCTATAGATCATGTGCCAAGTCCTCATGATGGCCCTTGAATGAGTGGAAGAGTTGTCATGTCCTTTTGAATCCTAGAGAGTGGTCTTTCCATTGTTTGATTAAAAAAAATATCTTAAGCAAAAGTTAAAGTAAATTGGAGAGTTTAAGGTTTATGGTTCTCATAATATTTAGGCCTATTTTAGCCATATTTTATAAGGGACCTTGATAGCATGATATAGGGGTGTCTAAACCTCATTTGATTTATATCATGAGGTCTAAGAATGTATCTAAGGTTATATTCTATGGTATACACATTCAAACCAATTTCAAGCTTTAATTCACCCTTCAAGTCATCAAATGGTCTTTCAAACTCTCATATGAGTCAACTTACATTGTAAACATTTGGAAAGGGGTATGTTTTTATGTCACACTAAAATTAATAGTATTAAAAGGTCCCCATATCCATTATCAAGTCATTTTTGGGATGGTGCATAAAGGGTCCTTTTGAAGTCAAATATATCTTAGTCCATCGAAAGGGGGTCCCACACATTGAAAATAGATATTTAACTTCCCTCCATACATGAAACCTATTTAAAACTCATTTTTGTATCCTATTTTCCATCTCTTTACCCTTCAATGTCTTCTCAAGGCTATAGACATGAGAAAACATATAAAATGGGTGTTTTATAATTATTTCCAGGCTTGTACAGATCTGTATAGAGGGAGGTCAAACACTTCACAAGATTTCATGAAAATTATATCAAAATAGTTTCATGGCCTACTTGTGTGAGGAAATATAGTTGAATCCCCATCAAACTCTTGGTAGGTTCATAGGTCTCAATTTGAATTACATAGTACAGTCTATATAAGAGGATCCAAATCCAAAGATCTTAGCCAAAGTTAGGTCCCTTAAAAGTCTTGAAATCACTGGCATTGGTTTTCATATATATCCCTTGAGTTTATGAATGATTAATAATACCCCCAAGTGGTCTTAAGTTCTTTAAAAACCCCATAGTCCCTAATAAAAAAAGATTCATGAAGTGTTTTAGCTCATTATGATGGCCCAAGCATGGAAGAAGGTATAAAAGGGTATGATAAGTTTTTTTACACTCTTCTAAGCATGTTCGCATAGTACTTGAAGGATAAATCAATTCACAATTCCCCTTGGTAGATAGTTTTCAAGTTATGTGATAAAGTTTATGTGTTTTATATAAGAACAAGACATAAATGTGATCAAATGAAGAACTTTCATGTTCCCTACATGACCTTATCATTCTCTACATAATAACCATTTGATAGGATCAGACCTCCTTTAAGCTATCTCAATGCAGACCATGTGAATGAAGAAGGAAAGATTTAGGTTTATTTCATAAGTATTCCATATTAAGGGTGTAAGTACATAATTAATTATATTATTTAGGTGGTAAGAGTGGTTTAAGTAATTAGAGGATCTCTCTCTCAAATAAACAAGATTCCTCATAGCCTCAAGGCTAAGAAATCATAAAATAACTCCTAATCCCTTCATAAACTAGTTTTAGAAAAAGTTAATGTTTTTTAGCCTAGCTTAAGGTTTCCTTGAGAGCTCTCAAGTTCATTTTTATTCATCATAAGGCTTGGTCCAGTCAACCAAATTCCACATCTTGTTGAATATCTAAGTGTAGGATAGTTAGGGCATAGTAGAGTAGTCTCAAGGAGGAGAAGGTCAATCCTTATGGCATCATTGGAGTGCTTGATTTATGCTAAAGATTCAAAACCATTTTCACATTGCCATGAGCCCATTTTATAAACTCCAAACCTCCAAACCACATTTATAAAGCTACTTAGGGGATCAAATGTTAGTGAAACATTGAGATACAAAGCCTAAATGAAACATAAAAGATGTGTGAATGGATGAAATACAATGAATGGTCAAGTATGAGAGATTTTGGAGGTCCTATGAATCATCTTTTATCACCCAATGATGTCTCAAAGTAATAATCATGATCAAGGAGGATGAATTTACAAGCCTATTAAGGCAAACTAAACAAGTGAGGTATTTAGTGTTGGAAGTATATGCCTATAAAGAATTTAAGATTCATGAAAAGTCATAAACACCTATGAAAGAGGTATGGGGATAGAGGCAAGGCTAATAAAGACCAATATCATCAACTCATCATTAAGCCCTTAAGAGATAGGCTCAGTCAAATCTTCAATGCAAACCATATTATGGCTACAGGTTTGGAGAGACATTGATGATGTGAGGAGAATAATGAGGTTAAAAAGGTTATAAGAGGTAATGGTAACTCATAAACATGTTTATAAATCAAGTAAATAATGAATCACCAGCTTACCTCTCAAATTGACACACAGTCAGAATTTAGGACTGCCACCTACAGGAAAGATCTTTAGATGAGAAGGTGAGATTGTTAAGAATCTTACATAGTGGTGAAGTGATTGAAAGGTAAGAAAATATCCTCATTTTTTTCTAAGGATCAATCTACTTAGAATGATCTGATCTTATGAAGCAATGAGATCATTGATAAGCTAATAGTCTTATTAGGCCTAAAGAGGCCCAAACAAACCTAGACATATAATCTAAAGAAATTTATAAATTTAAAGGGTGTTTGTGTTTGGGAAACATTTATAAGAACTTAGTGATGATGTTATATATGGTTAGTGAGGTCCAATCTTAAAAATTTTAGAGTAAAGCTCAAGAAATATCCATATAGGATCAATTATGTTATGAAACAAACAAACCGTGGCTTATGTGTATCCAAGTCTGATATCTGGTTGGGATGCCTGATTGGTGTGAATGAAATTAGAAACATATGCCCTAATGATTCGTTTTGATAGTATTTCATCCTCAATAGTATTCTTAAGGGTAGATAAAAGTCGAAAAGCTATCTGATCTAGGTTGAGAACTCAAGACACACATACCTATGTGTATGATTGTAAGGGATTAAAGTGAACATAATTGAAGGGGGACCAAGTTAGATAGTACATGTTAGATGCATAATGGAATGGTTAGCATAGTGTGTTTTGTTGTTGTTTACATTTATATAATCATTTACACATGGTTTGATTACGTAGTTTAATGGTTATATATAATTCATCTTATATGATTGTGTGTATGACCACTAATGTTTTTAGTGATGTAATTTTCATAATTAAAGTGAATTCAAAGTTATTAATTAATTGATTTATCATTAAATCATCATGACATTAAAGGTGTTAATTTAATTAGAAAATATATGGATTCTTGTAATTGGAAATAAAATTAATAAAATATAATAATTAATGTTTATGAGAAAAAAGAAAAAGAGAAAAAATTCTTAAAATAAATGAAAAGGAAAAAAATAAAATAAAAAATTATTTGAAAAATGTTAGAAATAAAGGAAGAAATCATAAAAAGAGAAAGCTACACCTTTTTCATGAAAGAAGAAATATTTAAAAGGACTCCAACCATATAGAGGAGGAGAGAGACACATAGAATAGAAGAAAATAAGAAATAGGAGAATGGAAGCAGTGCAAGAGGGAGAAGAGTGAAGATTCTCAGACTTCAACTAGAGCTTTTGAGAAGTAGGCTCCATTTTTAACCTTGCATGAGCTAAAATTTTGTGTGTTCTTGTTTACATACTATAAATTATTTTAATGGTCTATGTATACATAAATGTATGAGAGCTATATGTATTGTTAACATGAAAATATGAGACTTAAATAAGAGTGAATGAGGTCTTGATAACTAAAAATGGTAGATATATAACCACTCATATGATGTATCCCTACCCTAAAAATCGTAATACTAGATATAGGGGTGATCACAATGTATATACCATAAAGAATAAGTATTTGAGGATATTTTAAATCCATACAAAAAACTATGTGAGCTCTATAGCAAACTATGAAAGAAAATATGATTATCACTTTTTCTAAAATAGTATTAAAGTTATGCTTTGAATTTAAGAATTTGACAACTTTCTTTGAATAATACTAGGTCTGTGTATATGTTTATATTTCAACTCACCAAATTATGTAATCATAAGAAAATAACGATGCATCTTAGAATATAGAAATGCATATATTTATATATTATATATACAAGGAAATGCAATTATATGTATATAAATGACACATTTTTAAACAAGTGATATGAATATATATATATTGGGTACTTTTATTATCTAAAATAATGAACAATATATATCTATAATTTCATAAAGAACCATTGGAAAATGTAGATGTAGTCATTTGATAATGAATCATAAGCTTTAGGTATAATGAGTAGAGTGAATAATCATTTATATAAATCACAAACCTTATATATTACCTTTATAACATCATTATAATTGAAACATTATTGTATAAAATTATAAATATGTTATTTAGAGAAGGCCAATCTACATAGGAATAATAGATTTTATGCAATGAACCATATAAATATAAGGATGTATAAAATTTAGTGTAATCAAATAATTCATTATGGAATCCCACTTCAGCATAGACATAAGCCATATAAATAATATGTATTACCCTTTATAACTTACAATGATAAACTAAAATCTAATTAAAGATAATACTATTCATAGGACTAAATATAGATATTTTGAAATGAAATGCACTAGTATATGGACATCAATTCATATATAATAATAACTATCTTTATACCATTGGAAATAAAACAAATAATAGGATTTACATAACACAAGATGGGATTAGTAAACTCTAAGTCTTATATAACATACAATATTTTTGGTGCCTTAGTTTTGAATTGTGAAGTATAAGGAGTCAATATAGATATTTCTTAACCACTATTTGTATACTATGATATTTATATTCTAGATATATTTTGTGAAATATAATGTCTTTGTTGGCTTGGTTCTAAAATTGGACACACACACACACACACACACACACACACACACACACACACACACACACACACACACACACACACACACATTTATTATATTCTTGTAATAAAAGACAAAGCGTGCATGCCCACACACATGGGTTATGTGTGTAAATTAAATGCAAAATTTTAAAATGATAAGATCTACCAAATAATACATACATAATTCCATGATACACAACAGAGTATAAACTTATTGACTATATACATGAGGAATTATGAATGAATCGATGTAAATTATACATTGTTCCATTGGAAACTTGTAAATGATGCATACCATGAGTGTACTAGTATGTACGAGTGTATATACATATGTAGTAGTGCATGTGATGATTTGCTATATTTATAATTGAATTGATGGATCCAAACTAAGCAATAGACTTTCAAAGAATATAACCCTACTTATACATGCATACTACAGCCTAAAAATGTAACATGTTAACATGAAAGATTATGTGTTTCATGAGAACTATGACCTTCTTTGTTATGACCGGTTGTTAGTATAGATTAATTGAATCTAAGAAAAAGGGCTATGATATTATGGGATGTCATGAGATGCATTATAATTATAAAATACTTATATTAAATAGAAAATTATAATTTAGATGTATATTATACTCAGATGGTATAAACTATAGTTATTATTTCTATTATCTATGTGATAGATGATATTGTGAGATTCATTCATATGTTTGATGGAATAAATGTATGTTTTAGATTATTCTTATGCTTAACATGTTATATGATTTTTAGTAGGATGTAATATGTATGAATCTATTGGTTATTCTATGTTAACCAAATCTCACATTACTATTATAGATTAAGTAGTTAGATAGATTTCACTAGTTTACTAGCATCATAATGCCAAATGAAGCTAATCCAATCAAGTGGTATGTTTGAATTTGACTAATCTTATAGATCATTAACTATTGAAAACTTTGGCCAAAGTAATGTTAGTGAGACATTATCATTTCATGTGTATGATTTACATGTTTGTGGGATATTTTTATTAGAATGGGTTTCTTTATGATACACCTCATGTTTAATTTTAAAAATCATACAACACATGGGTACTAGCTTGCCTCTCTAGATTCCTACATAAACACTATCTACTCATCCATGAAGGGAGAGCCATTCCTTGATGGAGATTATGTGAGGGATCGATGGTCTATGGTTTATGTGTAAAATCACTCAGATGATGATCTCCCTCCTCAAATAGTACATATTTTGAGATGACACTTGAGATTGCCAAAGATACTCGAGTTTGGGGAACTTATGCTTTGTCGAGCCATGTATCTTATATATGTGTATTTTATTGTATTTATTATTTAAAAATTATCATGGTGAGATGTAATTACATACTTAATTCACATTAAAAATAGTGGATATATATATTTTTACCATCCATGGATAGATATCTGTAATTACCTTCTATAATCAAAATTTATTTATTTTTTATGATGATAGTTATTAGTGATGTATGATGTTGCATGATTTATATATAGTTATTATGCTTAGATTATTTTATATGGTCATTAATTATATTCTCATGGTTTATTATAATTAAAGGATATGTTGTTAGTTTTGAAAAAATCATGTATTTCTAGGAAGATCCAAATAGGGATGTTACATGTGGTATCAGAGCTATGACTCAAGCTCTAGGACATAATGAGTCCACTAAAATTTTCATATCCTTATATTGATAGAAATAAGGATGCTAAAATTTAGAGTATATAGAGAGGATCTATCAAATGTCAATGAAATAAACCCTCCATTTGATCCCAAATGATTTGTTGTTAAGAAAGCAACAAAGTTAGATCAAATTCTTGTAGCCATGAATGAGACTAGGGCCCGTATTATATCTCTAGAGTAGGTGGTTCATGTCCATAAAGAGGAATAACATCAAGAAGAACCTAGAGAGCATCTTTTTGAGAATGAAAACCCTCAGGATGTGAAGTCTCAGGTAGATGTAGAGTTGGCTAGAGATATGAAAAAGGTGAATCCACCTAAGTTCAATAGAACTATTCTACGTGTTAGAGATAAAGCATGGTTAAAAGAGATGAATAAGTATTTAAATATTTGAAAATACTTTGAAGTCACTAAAATAGTATGGGGATCATACCATTTGTCTAGTGAGACAACTATGTGGTAGGCCAACAAAAGGTTAGAAATGAATCTCAACTCGACCACCACTACTTGGGAATAATTTGTGACTTTGTTCAGATAATAGTGGCTTTCACAACTTTACTTTGATAATAATCTCACATATTTATAAAATATAAAGCAAGGAGACTTATCTATGAATTAGTACTGGGAGTAATTCAACAAACTTTTGAAGTATATACATTAGTACCAGGCAGATGAGAGGTTTAGGATCAAGAAATTTATCATTTGATTGAAACCCCAAATCACTAGAGAGGTGCATGTTCATGCACTTCTACCATAGAATATGAATTCAAGAAGGTAGTTAAACATGAGAAAAATTTGAAGTCTCTTACACAAGATAGGGATACGTTCAAAAAAATGTTTGGAAGTTCTAAGTCCACTTTTAAAAAGAATTAGAAGTAGAGGAGTGTAGATTCTAGGAAGCAATTTAAAAGCTAGAATGCCACATTTCAATAAAAGGTCAAGCAACACAAAATTGGGCAATGGTTTTAAAGACAGTTTTAAGGAAAACTAATAGGTTGATAGGATAAGACCACCTAAAGGTTGTCTCATTAGTAGAGATGACCATTATGCTCATGAATATACAATTTAAAAGTCAAATAATAAAGATCATATTCTTCAATAGGGTAGTTTTTAATAGAGTATTCATGTAGTAGTTGATAATCATCAAGCTAAACTCCAAGCTTCACCCATATAGTTATTAGGTATTTTTTTGAACACCCAATTTCTATTTTGATAAATATAGGAGCTAATAAATGTTTTATTGCTCTTAGAATTCCTAGTGAGCTATCTAAGAGAGATAGAGTAATTAAAAATACATGGTTAGTGTAGTATGGGAATGATTCAAAAGTCATGGTTGACAAGTGTTTAGTTGAAGCAAAGATTAGGTTGCTTAAATTCACAATAGTAGTGGATCTATATGTAGCACCACTAGGGTCATATGATGTGATATTAGGAGTCAACTATCTTACAAAACATAAGGCCATGGTTGATTTCTACTTGAAGAAGGTTGAGTGTCTAGATGATTTTAGAACTTTAACACAAGTTTAGGGTGAGAAAAGAGAGTTGAGACTTAAGAAAGTTTTTATAGCACAACTCAATAGGGCTCAAGGAAAAGGGTGCTAGGAATTTATCATCAATATAAATGAAATATATAAACATAAGGAACCATCTCTCGAAGATTATCCATTCCTTTGGAATTTTTATGATATGTTTCCATAAAAATTTCCAAGATTTCCTCTTAGATATGAGTTTGATTTCTCTATTAGTATCGCATGTGGATTAGAACCATAGTCTAAGGCACCATAAAAAATTACAACCACTCAATTGGTTGAATTGAAGGCTCAACTCTAGAAATTGTTGTCAAAGGAGTTGATTAGGCCAAGTATGTCACCATGGGGTGAATTAGTTGTCTTTATCAAGAATAAGGATGGTACTCTTCAACTTTGCATTGATTAAAGAATGTTGAATAAGGAAAATATCAAAAATGGGCATCCACTACCTCATACAGATGATATTTTTGATCAGATGTAGAGAGAAAAAGTCTTTTCTAAGATTGATCTTAGAGTAAGATATCATGAATTATGGATAAAGGATGAGGATATCCTAAAAAAAACATTTAGAATTCATTATGGGCACTGAGTTCACAGTGTTACCATTTGGATTGACAAATTCTCTAATATCATTCATGAATATCATGAATATTATATTCAAATATTATCTAGATCACTTTGTTTAGGTCTTTCTTGATGACATTCTTATATAATATAAGAATGAAGAGAAGCACCTTTAGAATTTGGAACTAGTTCTATAATAGTTATGGAGGCAAAAGTTGTATGTCAATTTGTCTAAATGCACATTTTTATAGGAGAGGGTGCAACATCTAGGACATATTATCTCTACAAATGATATCTCAGTAGATCTGAAAAAAATAAGAACCACTACGAAAAGGCCAATAACAAAGAATGTGCATAATGTAATAAGTTTCATAGGATTAGTAGGTCATTACAAGAAGTTCATTCTGAATTTTTCAAGATAGATAATCCAAATACTTGTTTACAACATAAGAACCAAAGTTTTGTCTTCTCAGAGAATTATGAAGTAGCTTTTCAAAAATTGAAAAAAAGTCTTACTTAAGCACCAGTGTTAAGAGTTCTTAACCCCAATGGTCAATTTTTAGTAATCATAGATGCATCTAGGGATGGAATTGGAGGCATCCTTATGTGATATGGTGTAGTGGTAAATTATGAATCAAGGAAGATTAAGCCTTGTGAGGTGAACTATGACCCTCATGACCTATACCTTACATCAATTGTACATGCTTTGAAGTGTGGTGACATTACTTGTTGGGGAAACTGTTTGAGCTTAATATAGATAACTTGAGTGTCAAGTATATCTTCAACCAACCAAATTTTAATGCTCATTGAAGACACTAGTTAGAGTTATTGTTTGATTAAATTTTTTATATCAACTATATCAAAGGTAAATAAAATAGAGTAGGCGATGCCCTAAGTTGTAGAAGGTGTATAACAGTTATGGCTACTATCAAGAGTACTTTTATGGATCAAGTGATCAAATTATTTCCAAGAGATTAATTCTATGACTAGATTAGAAAAGCATTCTTTGAGAATGCTTAGAATCTTTGGTATAAATGATTTAGATTAGAGAGTGATAGTCTTTTGTATTATAATGGAAGGATGTATGTGAAAGATCGAGAGAATCTAAGAAGCCCAATGCTAAAGGAACTACATAATTCCCCATATTTAGGATATCTAGGAGTAACCAAGCTCATGCCAGAGCTTAGACCACTATATTTTTGGAAGGGAATCAAGAAATATGTAGCAGACTATGTGTCATATTGTCTATAATGTTAGCAAGTGAAAGCTGAACATGTGCATCTAGTTGGGTTGTTGTCTTTGCATGATATACAAGAATGGAAGTGGTAGGTGATCAGTATGGAAGTTGTCCATGTTTTATTGATTCCATGAAATAAGAATGATATGATGTTGGTAGTAGTTGATTAAGTAACTAAGGTGGCCCATTTTATACCAAGAAATTTCACAAATGATATACCTAATCTTGCGAAGAGGTTCATAAAGGAATTATATAGGTTGCATGGATTTTTGAAGAAGATAATTTTAGATCGTAACTTGGAGATGAATTATATATTTTGGGTAACTCTGAGTTCAACTATGGGAACACAACTAAATTTGACCACTACATATCACCTAGATATTGATGGTTAGTCTAAGCAAGTTAAATAGGTGTTAGAGGATCTTCTTCATGTGTATTACATGGATCAACAATAAAAATGGGAATATTATCTTCCATTGGTAGATATTGCTTATAATAACTCATACCAGTTAGCTTTGAATATGGCACCATTTGAGCACTTTATGGAAGAAGGTGTAGGAAAGTATTCAGTTAGGATAGGTTAGAGGACATGGTAGTTTTTGGACCTCAGATGCTTGCATAAATGGAAGAACAAGTTAGATTAATCAAATAGAGATTTGTCAAGACTAATGATAGATATAAGAGTTATGCTGATCTAAAGTGGATATATAGCTAGTTTTAAGTGGGTGATAAAGTGTTCTTATGGGTTAAGCTATAGAAGATCTCGATTAAATTTGAAAAATTAACAAAACTATCACCAAGATATGTGGGATCCTTTGAGGTGTTAAAAGTAGAAAATCATATATATTATAGGCTTGTATTGACACCATCCTTAGCTATATTACATAATGTCTTAACATGTTTATTATCTTAAAAAGTATGTAGTTGATCTTATGCATATATTGGATTGGAATGCTTTACAGGTTCTGGATCACGAGGTGGTCATGGTAGAACCAATCATATTAATTGACACTCAGAAACATCATTTGCATAATAGAGAGATGTCTTAGTGCAAGGTCATATGGGAAAAATACTCTAAGGATAGTTCTACTTAAGAGGACTATGACGAGTTTTATAGGTAGTTTTCACATTTATTTACTTGATTTAATAATATATACTATGTTATTTTTATGATAAATAATGTTTTTTTATTCATAACTTATGTTTGACTAAGAGGCATCCGGGATGATGACTAACTTTAGGGGGAATGATGTTACATCTTGATTCATCACTAAGAAAACTTGTTTGATTATCCATGGATATTTATAGTTAATAATTTGATTTGTTTATTAATTGCCTAAGCTATGAGTTATATGTTGTTATGAGACAACTGAATATTGATTAAATTACATGGTTTCAATGTGATGAGTTAGCTATAATGTGTATTCTTTACATTGTAATCATGTTGGCTTGTTATTTAGCAATATTTTTTGATATTTGTGTCATGATGTTATGGTCTAACTATGTGCTTATCATGAGTTTGACGCAAGTGAAACTCAGCCCACAGAGCATGACAAAGGGAGAGCATCATTAGAGAGGGTGTTGTACATGGATATGTTGGAGGATGAAAAATAAATCACATAGAAAATTGCATACACCACATTAGCTAGTACGTGTTAGATGCATAATGAAATTGTTAGCATAGTGTGTTTTAACACTACTTGCATTTAGATAGTCGTTTACACATGGTTTGATACCATAGTTTAATGGCTATATGGAATTCATCTTGTGTGATTGCATGTATGACAATTAATTTTGTTAGATATGTGATTTGTGTAATTAGAGAAAATTAGACGTTATTGAATAATGAGTTTTCATTAAATCATTATGACATTAGATGTGCTAATTTAATTAGCAGACATATGGATTTTTGTAAATAGAAATGAAATGAATAAAATATAACAATTAATTTTTACGAGAAAAAAAAAAGAGAATAAATTTTTAAAATAAATAACAACGAAAGAAAATTAAAAAAATGAATTTAACAATGGTAAAATAAAAATAAAAAATAAATAAAGAAAAAACATAAAAATAGAAAGCTATGCCTTTTTCATGAAAGAAGAATGATTTAAAACAGGTAGTTCTAGAGGGAAAAATTAGGTGCACCATACAGAGGATGAGAGAGACATAGAGAATAGAAGATAAGAAGAAATAGGAAAATTGAAGTGGCACAAGAGGGATAAGAGTGAAGATTCTCAAACTTCAATTGGAGCTTTTTAGAGGTAGGATCCATTTTTAACATTGTGTGAGCTGAATTTTTTTATGTTTTCTTGTTTACATAATGTAAATTATATGAATGGTTTGTGTATGAATCAACATATGAGTGTTTTAGGTATTTTTAACATGAAAATGTGAAACTTAAATAAGAGTGAATTTAGTATTGATAACTAAAAATGGTGGATATATAACCACTTATATGAAACACCCCTACCCTATAGATCGTAATAATAGATATGGGTGTGAACACAATGTATATACCATAAATAATTAGTATCTGAGGATATTTTTAATCCATAAAACAAACTATGCAATCTCTATAGAGAACTATAAAATAAAATATGATTATCATTGTTTCCAAAATAGTATTAAAGTTATGCTTTGTATTTAAGAATTTGATAATTTGCTTTAAATAATACTAGGTCCGTGTATATGTTTGTATTTAAAATCAATAAGTAATGTAATCATAAGAAAAAAATGATAAATCTTAGAATATAGTGATATATATATTTTAACACACACACACACACACACACACACACACACACACACACACACACACACACACACACACACACACACACACACACACACACACACACTCACACACACACACACACACACACACACGCACACACACACACACACACACACACACACACGCACACACACACACACGCACACACGCACACACACACACAAAAAAACACACACAATTATACATACACATATATATGTATATATATACATACATATCTATACACACACACACACATACACATCAGTTATATGTATATTTATGGCACATTTAAAACAAGTGATTTGAATATATATTGGGTACTTTTATTATCTAAAACAATGAAACATATATATAATTGGATATTGAACCATTAGAAAACATATAAGTAGTAATCTAATCCTAAATCATAAGCTTTAGGTACAACAAACTGAGTGAATAATCATGTATATAAGTCACTACATTTATTTATTACCTATATAACATCATTATAAATCTAAGAACTATTATTCTGATCATTATAATTGAAACATTTTTATATGACATTATAAATATGTTATTTAGAGAAGGTCAATCTACGTAGGAATACTAGACATTATGCAACAAACCATATAAATAGTAGACTATATATAATTTAGTTTAATAAAATAGCTTATTATGGCATCCCGCTTTGGTGTAGACATAAGCCATATAAATCATATGTATTTCCATGTATATAAATTACTTATAATGATAAACTAAAATTTGAGGTAAGCATATATTATTCAAACTAAATATAGATATTTTTACATGCAACACACTATTATATGGACATAAATTTATATATACTCATACCATTGGAAATAAAGTGAATAATAGGATTTACATAGGATGAGTTGGGATTAGAAAATTGTAACTTTTATATAACATACAATATGTTTGGCACCTTAGTTACTACTTGTAAATTATGAGGAGTAAATATATATATTGTTTCACCACTATTTGTATACCATGAATTTATATTATATATTTATTTTGTGAAATACAAAGTATGTGTTGACTTACTTTCTTAAATCAAGCACGCACACCCACACACACACACACACACACACACACACACACACACACACACACACACACACACACACACACACACATGCATGCACATACACACACAAGCACGTACACACGCACGCATGCACACACACATGCACATGCACACACACACACACACATGCACACACATATGCACATATGCATGCATGCGCGCACGCACGCGCGCGCACACATACACACATTCCTATATGTATACTTTATCTTGTAAATTAAACATGAAATTTTAAAATTATAAGATCCACCATATAGGACATACATAATTCATTGATACATAATAGAGTATAAAATTATTGACTATATACATGAATAATTATAAACTAATCGATTCAAATTGTATATTATTCCATTGAAAAATTGTAAATGATGCATACCATGAGTATACTAGTATGTATGAGTGTATATACATATGTAGCAGTCCATGTGATGATTGCCTATATTTACAGTTCTATTGATGGCTCAAAACTAAGTAATAGACTTTTGAAGAATAGAACCCTACTTATACATGCATACTACATCCTAAAAATATAACATGTTAAGATAAAAGATTATGGGTTTCATGAGAAATATGACCTTCTTTGTTATGAATAGTTGTTACTATAGAGTAATTGAATCCAAAAAAAGGGATATAATATTATGGGATGTCATAGGATTAATTATAATTTAGAAAATACTTATAGTCATTATCAAATTATAGTTTAGATGTATATTATACTCAAATGGTATAAAATGTAGTTATTCTTTCTATTATTTATGTGATAGATAATATTGTGAGATTCATTCATACATTTGATGGAATAAATGTATGAATTTATATTATTCATATGCTTATCATGTTATAGTTGTTAGTTTAGAGTAATTGAATCCAAAAAAAGGGCTATAATATTATGGGATGTCATAGGATTAATTATAATTAATACTTATAGTCATTATAAAATTATAGTTTAGATGCATATTATACTCAAATGGTATAAAATGTAGTTATTATTTCTATTATTTATGTGATAGATAATATTATGAGATTCATTCATACATTTGATGGAATAAATGTATGAATTTATATTATTCATATGCTTATCATGTTATATTATTTCTAGTATAATGTAATCTATATTAATGTATTGGTTATACTATGTTAACCAAATCTCACATTGCTAATACTGAATAAGCAGTGAGACAGAGTTCTCTAGATTACTAGCATCACAATGCCAAATGAAGGTAATCCAATCAAGTGGTGTGTATGAATTTGATTAATCCTATAGATCATTAAATATTGAAAAATTTGGCCAACATAATGTTAGTGGAACATTGTCATTTCATGTTTATGAATTACATTTTTGTGTGAAATCTTGATTAGAATGGGTTTCTTTATGATACACCATATGTTTAGTTTTATAAATCATGCAACAAATAGATACTAGCTCATCTCTTTGGATGCCCACACCATCACTATCTACTCATCTATGAAGGGAAGGCCATTCCATGATGGGAATTGTGTGGGGGATATATGGTTTGTGGTTGGTGTGGAAAATTGCTTAGATGATGCTCTCCTCCATAGTAGTACTTATTTAAAGACAAAACTTGCAATTGGCATAGATACTACAGTCTAGGGAACTTATGCTCTATGGAGCCATGTATCTTATATATGTAAATTGTATTGTATTTATTATTCAAACATTATTATGATGAGTTTTAATTACTTACCTATTGTACATTGATAGTAGTGGTTGTATGCTTATACCATCTGTGGTTGTATATATGTAATTACCTTTAATAATCAATTTTGATGTGTTTCTTATACTGATAGTGGTCAGTTATGTATGATGTCACATTCTTCATTTACATTTCTTATACTTAGAGCATTTTATATGGTCAAAAATTAGATTCTTATGGTGTAATATAATTAAAGAATATGTTTTTAGTTTTTAAAAAATCACATATTTCTAGGTAGATCCTAGTGGGGATATTAAATTCAAGGTCTTGGGCCTATAAGGCCTAAAACTATCATAAGGATTCGAAACCCTAACCTCCTCTTAGTGGAAAACATAGACCCCCCAAAGATATTGAAGGAAATGATAAGATATATAATGATGTTATAGGTCCTAAGAAAGTTGTTCTATACATAAGAAAGCAAAGAAGAGTCAAACTTAGTCTCAAGACCTATCTTAAACTACATTACCCCAAGTTGCCATCTCGACCCATCAACTCAAATTATCATATCTCAATAGGCATGAGGACTCAAACCTAATTATATTGTGTGGATTTAGGTACCTCTATACATTCAATATCCATGGAGGAAATAGTGGGATTCAAGATCCCAACTCTATGAACAATCACTAAGACTGTTAACCCACCCGTAATGATTGTAAAGAGCTCGAAGGCCACCAACTTCCACTTGGTACTCACCATAGATGATATGTGGGACCAAGATAATTTAATGGGTTTTATATTGGTATATGGGCTCAACATACATGGCCACATGTTTTGGGTTTGAGGTCTATACTTTAGAACCATCGTTAAAATGGTAGCCCACTAAAACCCTGCATAAACCATGGTACATATTTGATGGGAAAGAACCATAATAATTTTCACTCAAATAACTTGAATTTTTCCTAAATACACCTAAACCGCATGATCCACTCAAATGAGGTCTTTTTCATGGTACTGGTCTATATAGACTGTTGTATAAACTCATCAAAAACTCTATTTTTGCAAAGTTTTATGTTATTTTCAAGGTGTAGAGTTGTTTAAAGGATTAAAAATAATTGGAAAATGTATTTTGAGGGTTATTATACCATATAAATCTATAAAATTCTCACATTTATCCTTGTAAAGGCTTCTAGAAGTATCCACCAAATGGTTAGTTTGTAAGTGCTATTGAAAGGTGACCTAGTCACCTAGATGGGCAAAGTTACAAGTGTACAAATCTTGGGGGAATAATTCATAGAATATGTTTTTAATTATATAAATAATTATATTTTAATTTTTATAAATTTCCTATTTAGGTCCCATGGCCATCCATATATCTTGTAGTCAAGTAACTAGGCCTAGTTACCTAATAGGCCTACGTGATCAACTAAGAGAGAAAATTATGGCATAAAGGGATGATAGATGTGTAAATTTAGGTCATAAAAAACATTTGTAACTACCTCATTAAGGAAATAAAACACACTCCTCTTGATCATCATGGATAAATGTTAGTTTCTTATCCTAGCCAGCATGCAAAAGGGGATGGTGGGCTACTTAATGACCCATGAAGGCCAACTTAGACCATATTTGTACCTTTGTAACTACCAAAAGAGGGAGTGATTGAAAAAATTGACATTTTCATGCCTTGAATTGGGTCAACCAAGTTTGAATCAACATACAACACTCCATCTCTATGCCACACTCTTCATTGAAGACCACCAACCATGAAGGCAATGTATGGAGAAATGAGGGGACTATTATAGCTAATTATAACTAATGGTGGAGTGAGTGAGGGTTGTTCATGAAATATTCATGCCTTATGCATGCTATATTTCACTCTCTTTATTTGTTTATATTGTATAAAATAAGGCCTAAAGTCTAGTGTAGTCAGCCCTCAGCTGGGTATGAGTAATCTCTTCCCAAGTTTGTACCTTATCACCTCTTGAACTAATACAAGGACTGTTCCATCTTCTTTGATATTAATTTAGTGTGTTATTATTTTGATTTGCATATGTGGTATTTTTATCTCCCT
This sequence comes from Torreya grandis, assembly GCA_037957365.1. Taxonomy (NCBI): domain Eukaryota; kingdom Viridiplantae; phylum Streptophyta; class Pinopsida; order Cupressales; family Taxaceae; genus Torreya; species Torreya grandis. The sequence continues at coordinate 331,324 of JARHVA010007985.1, read as the reverse complement.
TTGCAGATCCTTTTTTTTCCTAATTATTAGTATATAGTTTTATGCAAGTCACATAGTGTGTTTGAGTGATTAGTGATTGATCTTAGAGTGGAAGCTGGACTAGTAAGTGTCTTAAATCAGACCTTCCCTTTATTACCCTCCTATTTTGATCATCTAATATAACCTCTATGTGAAACACAATCGCTTAAAAAATATTAAAGATAATGGTTCAATCATATATATTATTCATTAGTGTTATTTAAGGACAAATAGAGTGGATAAGTCATATTGATGCATCACCTCTAGTAGTATAAGTTTCCATTTTATGAATTTATCTATCCCTTTTCACCTGAATAGTTAGTAGATTTTAGTGATTTGAGCTAAATTGATGCACCATGGAAGCTAACCCCATAAACTAGAGGTTTAGTCCTCCTATATGTCACCCACAACCTTTAGACTAATCCCATGTTAATCCAAACATGGAGGTAGGCCTAAACAAAATCTTCGTAGGGCAGAATTACGAGTGTTAATAGTTATGCCATGCCTAGTGGGACTGGTTTCAAGAATTTGGAGCACATTACATCAACATTAGATGATATCAAGTAACTTTAAGCATTTAGAGGTAGATTTACAGTCAAAATCTCATGTCAAATGTCATCATAAAATCTCCTCTTAAGGGTAAGGACATATTATTGTGAATAGTTCACATTATTTTTCATTCACCTTATAAATTCTAATGGTTGGTTATGAAGGTAACTTATACTCTGCAACTCCCTATCAACCCTAGCATAACCCATACCAGCCTTATGTTCCTTACCACCAATAACATGTTGACCCTTATCAGTCTTATGATCCTCCTGACTAACAAAATATCACCCTTTCCCCCTTGTGAGTCTTATCAACCTCCTTGACAACCCACCTATCCTCTTGAAAAGCCTTGAAAATATCATAATACTTTTAGTTAGCATAGACACATCCCAAACCATTCCATTTTAAGCCTTAAATAAACTCTTTTGATTTATGATAAGAACATGGTTTAGATCGACACACAGATAGGGTATTGCCAAGAAGTTCCTAGGCATATTATTAAGAGTATGAGAGCCTTATTGCAATAATCTAAGAGGGAGTGGACATCTCTTATGAAAGATAATTTGTCAAGACCAACTAATGATATGCTAGATGTAGGTGGCATATTTTTAAAAATAGAAGATAAGCTAGTTGTACATAAGGGGAAGCAAGTCCAATATCTCTTATGAAAGATAATTTGTCAAGACCAACTAATGATATGCTAGATGTAGGTGGCCTATTTTTAAAAATAGAAGATAAGCTAGTCGTACATAAGGGGAAGCAAGTCCAATATCATCAACCTCATGTGCCCTTTCTCATTTCATATCAGTCCTCCATTGAGTAGCTCATCCTTCCTCAAAGGACTTAAGCAATTGAATGTCAAAACCTTTCAAGTTCCCCACATGCTCCTCAATCCTTCCCTACTTAGAGATACATCCAAGAAGTGATGCAAAATAGAGAAGTGTGTGTTGAGAGGGTTGAGTTTCATAGTTTAGATTAGACCTTGTAGAGTATTTACCTTCCTAATCAACCTATGGAGATTTGTGATCAGATAGGGCTTGATTTTGAAGCCCACCTAAAGAGAAAATTTTATTTTTAAAATGAACACTTGTCTCAGTCAATGGTAGTAGTAAGAGAAATGAAATATTAGGAGAAGATACCTTCATTCATTCCTCAACCTTTAACACATGTTTCTAGTGTCAAAATTACAACATGGATCCAAGTAGTGGAGTCATGGGAAAAGGAAGATCAATAAAAAATGCACCAAAATGTTAAAGCTAAAAAAAGTTATGAAATCATTCGAATCCCATATATCCACCCTCAATAGCCAAAATCATTCCCATAATGGAGGTCCATTCAAGAGAATATGTGGAAGGATAATGAGGTGCTAGTTGTCATACATAAGTAGCTTAAGGAAAAAGATGAAGCATCCATGACACAATTAAATATGACTTCTCTTTTAGAATTCTTTCAATAGTATCATGTTCCACTTCTTGAAAAAGTGCATGTCCTTGGGGAAATAAGTGAAGGAGGTCAAGATGTGGTGGAAATTGATGAAGGTGATTTGAGTGAACTAGAATAACAAATTGATACTGGGATACCTCTTGGTGAGGAGAAACACCACATAGCCTTCAAAAATGCAAAAGAAAATGGACTTCAAGAATAAGATTTTCCCCATAAAGAATGCATATTTATTGACCAAGAAGAAGATGACCTTAAATATCTCATTGATGACATGGAAACTCATCTCCATCATGATAGTCCTAAATATTATAAGACTGTGGTAGTTATCCAACTTGTAATATCTATAGAATAAGGACACAGCCTCAAGAGGCTTCAGTTAGTCAAGACACATACAAACCAACTTGTGAGGTTTAGGAAAAAGGTAACTTTGATGAGAGTCAAATTGATCAAGTTATTTTTGAGAATTAAGAAGCTCCTAGTGATCCATCAAATGTGGTAGGAAGTGGATCAGAGTTCCATAAGCATGGTCAAGGGGGTAAAGTTTTAAAATATTTATGTAGTTGTGTTATTCTTGCTCCTCCATCACCATTATTAAACTTGAAGAGACCCAAAATAAAATTGAATTATGTGAAGATTAATCAAAGGACATGTTTGACATCATAAATTAAATTTAATCCCTTTTTGAAGCATGTCATGATCTCGTTCAAGTTGAGGAAGATAATATCACCAAACAATAGGAAGGCATACTTCCAACCATGCCATCCCAAGGGATTTTCTCATGTGAAGGTGACTTATTTAAGGTCTTCAAAAAAAGGATATCAACCCCTCATCCAAATTGCCTATGTCTTTTCACTCTTGGAGAATGAAAATGAATTTCAAATGTTTCAATATTTAATGAAGCAAGATCTTATTCTCTTGGAAGTTAACCCTGAAAACATGTCATAAGAACCACTTTAAACTATTCATCTTGGTCAAGAGTGTCCTATGGATGAAGTATAATTGAGGTACAAGTATAGAATAAATATGACTAGATACTTGATCCATATAATGAGCTTATGCACTTAATAATGGATAAAGAAAGTTCAGTTGATCTTCTAATACGATATGAGTATGCCAACATATCCAGATGTAAGTAGAAATCCTCATTCAATGAGAAAGACTTGATTGGACTCCAGTCAATACATGATAAACTCACCTCATGGTACCATGGTGATCAAAGGAACTTCCCATTTGATCTTGGAGGAGAGAGAAGTTGGGTTTAGGTTGGTTGTTTATAGTAGTTTGTTGTCTTCATTCTAATAATTATGTCATCACAAGTGTAGTGTGTTATCCTTTGTTGTTTGGTTGTCCTATCTTATTGGTTCTTAGGTGTTAGGTGTTGATTATTTAAGTGTTATTTATTTTGGTGTTGTTTCCTTTTGAGGAGGTTTATACAGTCCTTGAAGGTTTTATAAGGTGTTGGATTTGATTGACAGTCTAAGGATATAGTCATCCAAGTTATGTTTTCATGTGAGTTTTCTGACTATGATGATGAGATAGTGGGTTTCTTTGACCACCAAGCTGGTCAATCCTATGAGTCACCAAAGATGTTGAAAAATTAGCCTCCAAAGACAAATTTCAATCATTAGAATCAAAAACTTTCTCATGAAACCTATCCAAACTTGTACATGGTAGTCTAAAACTTGTCATTTTCTTCTAAATGCTCATTTTAAGCCTCTTTTGCCTTATTTAAGATGTCAATATATGTGCTAGAACTTGCTTGAGGGATCCTCATTTCATAACCTATTTTGAGTATTTAGATGATGTGCCAAGTCCTCATGATGGTCCCTGAATGAGTGGAATATTTGTCATGTCCTTTGAATCATAGAGAGTGGTCTTTTCATTGTTTGATAATTTGGAGAGTTTAAGGTTTATGATTATCATAGTATTTAGGCATATTTTAAGCCATTTCTTGAGAAGGGACCTTGTTCGCATGATATAGGGGTGTCCAAACCTCATTTCAGTTATATCATGAGGTATACAAATGTATCTAAGGTTGTACTCCATGGTATACTCATTCAAACTTGTTTCAAGCCTTGATTCATCCTTCAAGTCATCAAATGGTCTTTAAAACTCTCATATGAGTCAAATTGAATTGTACACCTTTATAAATGGGTATGTTTTAATGTCAAAATAAAATGAAGAGTCATAAAATGTCCCCACATCCATCATAAAGTCATATATGAGATGGTTTCATATGTATAAAGGGTCATTTTGAAGTCAAACACATCTTAGACCATCAAAAAGGAGTTCCGCACATTGAAAATAGATATTCAACTTAATTACATCCATATTAACTATTTATAACTCATCTTTAGCTCCTATTTTCCATCCCTCTTCCCTCCAATAGCTTCTCAAGGTTTCAAACATTAAAAAATAAAGAAAAGGTGTGTTTTATAGGTGTTTACAAGCTTGTACAAATTCATACGGTCAGGTATGTAAATAGGGAGGTAAGACACTTCAAAATATTTCATGTAAATTATCTCAGATAAGTTTCATATACTAAGTGTTCAAGGAAAGGTCAAAAATATAGTTGAATCCCCATTGAGATCTTGGCAAGGTCATAGGGTCCATTTTGAATTAGATAGTACATTCTATATAAGAAGATTTAGATCCAAAGATATGAGACAAAGTTAGCATCCCTAATAGGAATATATTAGTGCATTGGTTCTCATATCCAACCCTTGATCTCTATGAATGATTTATAAGACCCACATGTGATCCTAATCTCTTTGCAAACCCCACAGGCCCTAATACAAGTAGATTCATGAAAAGTTTAATCTTGTTGTGGCAGACCAAGCATGGATTAAGGTATAAAAGGGTATATTGAGTGTTTTTACACTCCTCTAAGCATGTCTCCATGGTACTTGATGGACAAATCAACTCACAACTCCCCTTGGTAGATAATTTATAGGTTATGTGCTGAATTTTTTGTGTTTTATATAAGAATATGACATAAATGTGATCAAATGAATATTATCCATATTTCCTCTATGCCCTTTTCATTCTCTACATGATCACTATTTGATAGTATGAGACCTTTAAACAATCTCAATGCACTACTTATGAATGATGAAGGGAAGATTTAGTTTTATTTCATAAGCATTCCATCTTTAGGGTGCAAGTACATAATTGACTTTTTTATTCAAGTGACAAGAGTGATTTAAGGATTTTGAGGATATCTCTATAGAAAAATAAGCTTCCTTATAGCCCTCAAGGCAATGAAATAATAAACTAGATCATAATCCCTTCATAAACTAGTTTTAGCAGAAGTTCAAGTTTTTTAGCCTAGTTTAAGGTTTTATTGACAACTCCCATGTTCATTTTTATTCATCATAATGCTTGGTCCAGTCAACCAAATGCCATATCCTATTGAAAATATAAGTCTAGGATACTTAGGGAACAATATACTTATCTCAAGCAGTAGAAGGTCAATCCTTACAACCTCATTGGAGTGCCTAATTTGTGCTAAAGATTTGAAACCATTTTCACACTACCATGAGCCTCTTTCTTAAAATCCTAAACTCCAAAACACATTTATAAGGATGATTAAGGGCTAAAAGGCTAGTGAAAATTAAGAGACAAATGATAAAATAAACATAAAGGATTTATGTAGGTTTGAAATATAGTGAATGGTTAGGTATCATAGCTTTTGGAGGTCCTATGCATCATGTTTCATTGCCCAATGTGGTCTCAAAGTACCAATCATGATCAAGGAGGGTGTATTTATAGGCCTATTAGGGCAAATTGAATAAGTGAGGTATTCATTATTGTAAGTATATGCCTAGAAAACATTAAATAGTCATGAAAAGTCATAAGGACCTATGAAAGGTATAGGGGTGGAGAACGCAGGGTCAACAAAGACCAATATCATCAACTCATTCTTAAGCCCTTTAGAGGTAGGGTAAGTCAAACATTCAATGAAATAAGTACTGTAATTATAGGTTTGGAGAGACACTAATGATGTGAGGAGAATAAAGAGGGTTATAAGGTTATAAGAGGCAATGGGAGGTAATCAACATGTTGATGACTCAAGGAAATAATGAAGTACCAACCTACCTCTCAAATAGACACACAATCAAAATGTAGGATTGCCACCTATAAGTAAGATCTTTAGATGAGAAGGTGAGATTGTTAAGAATCCTACATAGTGGTGAAGGGAGAGAAAGGTAAGAAAGTATCCACATTTATTTATTTGGATCAATCTCTTGGAATGATCTAATCCTCTGAAACAATGAAAGGTTTGATAAGCTAATAGGCATATTTAGGCTAAAGAGGCCTAAACATACCTAGATATAAAATCTAAGGATGTTTGTATACTTAAATGGTGTTTGAGTTTTGGAAACATTCATAATAACTAAGTGATGATATCATAGATGGTTAATGAGATCCAATCTTATAAATTTGAGAGGAAATCTCAAAAATTAAGCCTATATGATCAACTGTGTTATGAAACAAACAAATAGTGGCTTAGGTGTATCCAAATCTACTATCTAGTTGGGATGATTAATTGGTGCAATAATTGAAACATATTCCTTTATGACTCCTTTTGATAGTATTTCATCATCCGTAGGGTTCCTAATGGTAGATATAATTTATAAAGTTGTCTAGTTTGGGTTGAGCACTCAAGGCACATAGACATGTGTGTATGGTTGTAAGGGAGTAAGGGGAACACAATTGAAGGGAGCCTAATCCCAAATGATATTTTTAGGTCTTGGGAACATGTTTCATGATGTCCAATCCCATCAAAAGTAGTATCTTACTTAGGCTTTTAATATCAATAGGTTAAACACTCAAGCATGTGTCATGAATAGTGACTTAAGGCCAACCTATATGAGAAATAAGGAAGAGATGGTGGTTTGGAAAGATGAGGGAAAGTGAAGATGATTTAAATCAGAAAGGGAAGGGTAATATATGTGATATTAGGGCCACCTATACATCTATAGGTCATTCAAGGTCTTCACACTTAGTTAGGCATATAAGGCCTAAGACCATCTTTAGGATTAAAAACCCCAACCTCTTATTAGTGGAAGACGTAGAATCCCCAAGAATATTGAAGGCCATGAAAAGGTATATAATGAAGTTATAGGTCTTAAGAAATTTTTTATAGGTAGAGGAAAGCAAATAAGTGTCAAACTTGGTCTCAAGATCTATCTCAAAATGCACTACCCCAAGTTGACATCTCGAACCATCAACTCAAATGCTCATATCTTACTAATCATGAGGATTCAAACTAATTTATCTTAAGGAGAGTTTGGGACCCCTAGGCACTCAATATCCATGGATGAAAGAGTGGGATTTAGGATCCCAACTCTATGAATAATCACTAATACTATCAACCCACCCAGAATGCATGCAAAGTGCTTGAAGGATACCAACTTCCACTTGGTACTCACCATACATGTTGCATGGGAACAAGATCATGTCATAGTTTTTAGAAGGGTATATGGGATCAACATCCATGACAATAAGTGTGGGGTTAATGACTATACTTTATGAACCATCATTAAGATGGTAGGCCACTAAAACCATACATAAACCTTAATATAGACTTGATGAGAGAAAATCTAAGAAAATTTGCACTCAAATGTCTTGATTGGTAATAAAGACACCTGAACCACATAATCCACTTAAATGAGGTCCTATTCATGGTACTAGTATGTACATATTAAAATTCAATGAATGAATACGCATGATGGTATGTGAACTAAGCTGCCAGTTATTGAATTTGTTTAGAAAATATCATGGGATGATCATGCCCTTATGAGATACACCTTAATATGAAAATAAGGAATTTGATACAAAGCGAACACCGAGAGATGTAATCTATTTTGGCATGGTGGACGCTTGTGAGGGTTTGGGTTTAGACGTGAAAGGCTAAGCTTCTGATATTATATGAGTTTCAAGATCTTTAGTCTTGTGTGTAAATTCAAATTCATATTTTTTTGAGTTGAAATCCTATCTTAAATTTTGGGATTTTCTTCACCTAGAATAATTTTTTTATAAATATGGGTTTATTTAAAATTACCCTTAAAAAATCATAAGCCAATATTTACCTAGTAATTTGATGTTTGGGTTTGAATTCTCATAGTTAAATCCATATTGTGCCCAAACATCCTTCTACATTTTGGCATAAGAAGGAGGGCCTAAGTAGATCTTTGTGAATTTACAAAATATTTATTATTTTTGGTGTGTTTTGATCAAAGATTAGTGTGTTCTTTGCATATTTGTGTTATTTTGAGGATATTTGTGTACATATAATTTATATTTATGGGCCATAAGATATTAATTTATGAATGGTTTTTAAAGACTCACATCTCATCCATCACATTTCATCACATCCCTCTTTCATAATGGTTATCCACACCTGAGCCCAACTCAAGATTGGATAGGGCTCTAACCAAGATAATAATCCATTGGGACATATGATAGGACATATGGTTCACCTTTGGTTGGCCTATCTTGGGACCTAGTGAATTATCTCCTAGAAATATACAGGTCAACTAGGTTAACCTTGTACTACCAACATACTCAAAAGGATTTAGGGCAATATTTTCCTATATATACAAGTTCATTTGCCAAAACTTTGACAAGGCTCACCAGCCCCTAAATAAATCTTTCCAAAGTCTCCATGGACCTTAACATGGAAAAATACTCTATTTGGGGCTGCATGGAAAGAGGCAACAGAATCTATAAACCAAGATTCTAATTTATCAACACTATAAACCTATCCACATTGATATTTTTTACCTATCATAATTGATTATGTCCTTCTATTTCTCTATCACACTCAAATCTGACTCTCATACAAGCAAAACTGTTCTTTACCTTCTTCACTCAAATTAGACCTTTTATGGCTTGATTAGGTCATGTGACCTTGATCCTCACATATAAGGCTTCTGTCAAATTTTCATCACTAATCACTTATATTATTTTAAATTTTACAACAAGATTTGAGCTACACCCATCATCAATCTTATCAAATCATCATCTTATCCAAGCCTATAGCTCTCCTTTATATGAGTCCTTGTTTGGGATACATCTAAAACATACAACCTTTAAATCTTATCATCATCATTTTATGGTTGATTCCCCCTGGGATGTGTCAACAACCATGATAAATTCATCTCTGTTCTCTGTGCATATATCTTTTCTAGGGGCATCATCAATTTGTATCTCATTACTCAAGTTGAATCCTTCATCTTATTCACCATACATCTCACATTTATCATCCTATCCTCTCGTCTATCCAGCACATCCCACCCCTCATTTTCAATTTTGAGTGGCCATCTGTCTCATTCTTCCTATAAAATCCCCTCGAGGGGGCATCATATCCCCTAACATCATCTACTAACATTAATTTCTACTATTTTTGCAAGGTTTTGTGTAATTTTTAAGGTGTATAATTATGTCAAGTATTGTTGATCATTTTTGAAGGTAGTATGAGGGTTATTAAACCCTCTCTAGCTACAAATTTCTTACATTTCTCCCTATAAAGTCTTTTTAAAATTTGCACCAAATGGTGAGTCTGCAATTGATAGTGAAAGGTAACCTAGTCACCTAGATGGGTAGATTTTCAAGTGTACAATGCTTGGGAGGCATAAGTCATGGAATAATATGTTTTTCAAGATCTAAATCATGCTCATTTATTTATTCTAAAGTCCCTATTTAGGTTTCATGGCTATCCAAACAACTTGTGGTCAATTAACTAGGCCTATTTGGTAAATTAAGGGAAATAATTATGGCATAGAAGGATGCTAAATGAGTCAATGAATGCCATAAAACACAAATACAATCAAACACACTCCTCATTGTCATTATGGAGAATGTGTAATTTCTTAGCCCAACCAACATGCAAAAGACCAACTTGGAGCACATTTATTACCTTTGTAACTACCAAGGGAGGGATTAATTTAATAAATTTCCATGGCCATGCCTTGGACAAAATCAACCAAGTTTTAATCAGCCTCCACCCCTCCATTTCTATTCTGCACTTTTCATTGAATACCACCAACCATGAAGGCAATGCATGGAGAGATGATGCCACTATTATAACTACTTGTAACTGATGGTGGAGTGAATGAGGGTCATTCATGACTTACCCATGCCTTATCCATGCCATATTTATATCTCTTTATTTACTAATGTTATATAAAATGAGGCTTGAATTACATTATAATCATCCCTTAACTCAGTATGAGGAAACTCTGACTAAGTTTGTGGTTATGAGGAATCTAAGAGGTTAGGTGTTATATTCCCAATGAGTTCAGGGTGACCATTATAACCTCAAGTAGATTTGAAACATAAATTAAAATATTGAGATTCTTGGAATGGAGCACACAAAAAAGGGTTTAAGGGTTTGACTTTTAAATACACCACAATCTTGGAATTGTTCAAAATTACAAGGGTTAGTGTCACCTTGAATCTTATAAATAGAAGCATTATGAGGAAAATTGACACATTGTCAAGAAAAAAATATGACAACCCTCATGAGATGAGTCCATGGCCTACCAACCAAGATATTATAAGAAAGGGGAAAATTAGGGATCACAACCTTCACTCAAACAATGAAAGGTGGGATGGTAATAGGGGGCCATACACAACCTAAGGGAAGCATTTACCTTCAATCATAATCTTGACACGTGTTGAATGTGGACATAAGATTACAATTAGAGTATCTAAGGGTTTTAATGAAGTCAAGAGAGGAAACATAATTACATGAGATCTTATCAATCAAAGCATGCTTGACTTGGATGTCACCAATTTTAAATTTTATAAAGAGCTGAGGATCATTCACATGAAGTAAAATATCATCTATAATCATATAAGCAATAAGAAATTGGAGAGAGAGAGAGAGAGAGAGAGAGAGAGAGAGAGAGAGAGAGAGAGAGAGAGAGAGAGAGAGAGAGAGAGAGAGAGAGAGAGAGAGAGAGAGAGAGAGAGAGAGAGAGAGAGAGAGAGAGAGAGAGAGGATTTTACATGGAAACCCAAATTGGGAAAAAGCATTGAGAATAATCTCAAGTACATAAATGACCACCAACTCAAGTTTACAATGTCCACAAGCACCAACTTGCACCAACTCATAGGAGCACCAACCCCTCTTGCATATAAAACACCACTATCTCTCAATTTTGCTTTCTCAACATTTGATAGCACACTATTATATCTCTTCTATTTGCTTTGCTCTCGTCTGCACTTCTCATCTAGATAAAATCAATTGTTTCTATACATATCACAAATGGCTTCCCAAGCTTCCTTTTATAGTTTTCCAAATGACCTCTAGCATTCACCCTTTGTGATCCTTCAATATTAGAAGGTATATGGTGCCAAAATTGTCTTGCATGACCATTCAAATTCCTAAAGGTGACCCTTCATGGGAAAATGCATCCTTTCCCTTGTTATCTTCTAAACTAGATAAGGTAGCTTCACGTCCTACTAGAGGAGGATGGGAGATGTTCATATTGAATTAGATTTTCATAGGGAAATTGTGATGTTGATGAGAAGTCTACATGAGTTTGAGAAAGGGAATTTGACATGGGAGATTTGTAAGATACATGATAGGGTCCTATTCATCATAACCCATGAGTGGACTACTAGATAGATGTGCATAATGTTAGAGGAGCTCCTTCGAAGTATAATTATAAGTACATATAAATGTATGTTGATGAGACATGGTAGATTTAATTTGGGGAAAAATTGGTTGATTACCATGATAGGATGGGGTATTTGATTTAGCTTTATCTTGTGATAGATTGAATAAGTGGTATTATAAGGTTGAATATTATTGGTGATGGTTAAAGAGGTTGGAGAAATTTTGTAAATGGTATGAGAGGTGTTATCTAAGGGAGGTTTTAAAATTTGTTCATAAAATAATAAAAGGTCCTCTTGCACCAAATCTCTTAGGTGGGTGGGGGAAGAATCTTGGATAACACAAAAAGTGTGATATGATTGGTGCATGTGGGTAGGATGAGAATTAATTAAAGAAACTACCCTTCACATATTATTAATACTCAACACATTATCTTCAAGAGTTTGGTCTATAAGACTTTAAATATTATTAGTGGAAGGAGTAGGTTTATCATTATTATCTTAATTATTTGGAAGAGGATCTTTGAAAATGGCTAGATGAACTTTTCCTGGTTTAAATATTGATTTCTACTTTGTGTTTCTTGAGCTTTGAAGGCAATTTCATAGGCTTGTTGATGATTACGAATGATGGAATATTTATTAAAATTTAGATCAAGGAGGAAATCCATAACTAGGTTACGCAATTGCCTGCAAGTCTTATGAGAGTGACCCTAACTAGCATGAAACCAACGTTATTTATTTGGATCATACCATGATTTTATAGGGCAAGTGGGATCAAGATCTCATGGAAAATGCCTTGGTACATCCTTTTTGAGTTCTGATAAGGATAATGGCTTATGAACATTGATGTTGTTTATTTGATAAAATTAAGGATTAGGGGTGTGGTTTGAAGGGGAAGATTTTTATAGAGTAGGGTCAAGAGAAATAACTTGAATATTATTAAAGGTATCATAGGATTCAATGAAACTATACTTATTATCATGACATTTTTAATTTTTGACTAGCATTCAAGTGCCCCTAGGAGGTTGGGATAGATCAAACTGATGAATGATAAAATCTTAGCACTTGGATTGGTCGAGGGCCTCTTCCAAAGTTTGTGGAGAAAGAGTCCTAACTTAATATTACAACTTAGGGTAGTGAGCATTGGCGAATAGATGAAATAATTTATCATCTACCATGTTGTGTTCACACCTATTAGACAAGGTATTCCACCATTTGATGAAATCTTATGTAATTTTCATCTCAAGTTACTCGTAATTAATAAAATGAGTCAAGATATTATTAGGGAGGTCATTAGTTAGAAACTCTTGTACTAGAATGTTAACTAGGCCTTCCAAAATAGTGATGAAATGAGACTTTAGTTGATCGTATAAATCTAAAATGTCTCTGGATAGGGTTCTTGCTAAGATCTTGATAGCGGAAAAAGTGTTTAACTTGACCTAATGTTTGTATAGATTTCCAAATGTTTTTAAATGTATGGTAGGATCAATTATGCCATTGTAACTAATGGTAGGGGTGATACCTCCTATATCTATGTTGGAAATTTGAGTCATAAGAAGTTTGTTTTGAAGATGTTTAATCATTTTTTTAACAAGAGGTGGTTGGGGAATGAGGTTTCCATGGGAATACCTAAGGGGTAGTTAGGGGAAATTTCTATTATGCACTCCCCATGGAACCTATTAAGGGTGATTTTGGAGGTGAATAAGGTGATTCTTGTTTTGCATCATTTGGTTGGCACTATTAGTTTGGAAAGCATTCAATTGGTTGAGAATTTGTAACAAAAGTTAATGCGTTTGAGTGGTGTTTTGATTAGTGTGTGTAATATGGAAAGCATTAGCATTGATATTAGTGGCTTGGATACCATTATGATTAGTGGCATGCATGGAACTAGTGTTTTGAGAGGATGTTTGTAGAAAAGGAGGCATTAGTGAAATGATTAGCACGTGTTATGAAAGATTCACTAATATAAGGATTATAAGAAAAATAATTACTAGTGGCATGATTACCATTGGTAGCAAATGATGCACTAGTGGAGTGATTGAGAAGGGTGGGTATTGAACAAGCCCACTAGATGTTGTACTTGCCATGTTAGTATAGATACTTGGCATGGAGGTAGAATAAATTAAGGAAGAAGAGGTCATAGTATGATAGGGGGTCGAAAGAGAAGGAAGAGGTTGAGAAGCAAAT
>JARHVA010007985.1:290000-315000 GCA_037957365.1 Torreya grandis | reverse complement strand
AAATATTTAATGTCATGACCAAGATGGATTTAATAGACCAAGCCAAGGGATTTCTTACCACAAAAATATCACTAGAGAGGATTCCAAAGCCTCCAATCAAGCAAAATAATGCAATAACCCTAACTAGGTCCTATTTTTTCATATTCACTAATACACAAATGAAAAAATTAAAGAAAAAGTATAATATAGTGCTCACCAAATCTTGTGGCATAAAGTGACCTTAAAATTAAACATGCATAGAATACATATACTCACATCAATGTATACAAAATCTTAACTTATGCGAGAGAAGTACAAATGCAAATCTATCTACTCTTACAAAGGAGGAACAAAGTTAGGAATAGTTACCTTTGAAGATGTACCCATCAAACTTCAATCTCTCCCTTGGCCAAGGTGATTCACAAGAGGTTGTTGTGGTATGTAAGGATGACAAAGATAATTCAGGTCTAGGCTACACAACCTATCAATGCATCCAAAAGACTTTTCCAAGAGACAAGATCCATAACTCTAAAGAAAGTATGAAGCCCTAAGCTATTCTCCTTAAGTGGAATGGTGGATAAGTATATGCATAATATATATCTATTCTTCTTCTCTTATCTCTTTTTAAAAAATGAAATGTGTGTGTGTGTGTAGCTGAATATAACCTTAATCCCTTCCAAAATTTTAGTTGATACAGTCAGCCTAATCATCTTTGTATCATTATTGATAATACCAAATTAGATGCTACTCTATGTTGACCAAGGGCTGACCTAAACCCTATTTAAATGATGAAATTTGTGTGTGTGTGTGTGTGTGTGTGTAGCTAAATATAACCTTAATCCCTTCCAAAAGTTTAGTTGATAGAGTTAGCCTAATCATCTTTGTATCATTATTGATAAAACAAAATTAGATCCTACTCTACGTTGACCAAGGGCTGACCTAGACCCTAAATGATTTTTTAAATTAGAGTATAGAATTGATGGGTTTGACAATGTATCATATTCTAAAAAAAGGGATTTTGGTCTAGGGAATAGGATGTAAAAGATGAGGAAAATCTTAGGAAAATGTTTTTAGGAGATGGTTGTGTAGATAACAAGTGGTAATAAATGGACAATAATCCTACAAAACACTAATGATCTACCCATCCCTTTCTTGGTACACCACTTAAGGCATGCAGTTAGAGAGATTGAGACTCGATGACTTCTTGCAAGAGAAAAAGAATCAATAATTGATATAGTTTAAAAATATTATGTGTATACACACTAAAAAATTCAAATCCCAAATTGTAGAAAAAATATTTTTCACAAGTTGAAAGTGGTGATTTCTATGAAACAATTTCTCCAATAGCCTAGATGAATTACATTAGGCTATTAATCTCCTTGGATACAAGACATGGATGGGAAGTCCATAAGATGGAGAAAAAAATGCCTTTTTGCATGCAGACTTGTAAAAAAAATATACAAGTTCAAACCTGTAATGTCCATGAACAATTATAGCTCTATACTTGTGTGCATATTGAAAAACTCCTTATATAGTTTTAAACATTATTATATAGTTTGGTATGATAATAATGACACATTATTAATAAAATTTAGAGTTACATGAAATTCCTCTAACCCCATGTTCTATACAAAAAAATATTAGATGGGAAACTCCTAATTTTTTGCCTCTATGTCAATAACATAATCATCATAGGGAGTTCAAATAAGTATATTCAGGATTTAAAAGCTCGAGAGATGAATTATTTTGAGATGCCTAACTTAGGTTTGTTATATTTTTTCATCTTAAAATTTCATAGTCTAAGAAAATAAAATTTGTCAATCAATATAAGTATGTTCAATACATAATCAATCACTTCAACATAAAGGACTATAAGTTTGTACTAACTCATTATCAATAAGGATTCAATCATTCAATCCATTATTCTTCTCCTTTAGTTGATGGTACACACTACCATAAATTAGTTTTAATTCTTCTAGTTTTGACTCATACTTTTCCCAATCTTACATTTATTTCTAACTTAGTATCACGCTATTATTAGGACCCCTTATGAAATCCATTGAAAAGTTTTAAAAGACATTTTAAGGTTATTCATAATAATAATAAATATGGGATTGAGTACAAGTAAGGCGTAAAAGCCTCAATTTCTTGTTACACTTTTAGTGGGAACACATCAATTGTTAGCTACGTAGACATTTTTTATGTAGTAAATCTAGATGATTATAAGTCAACCATAGGATACATCTATCATCTTGGGGCAGGTCTCATGACTTGATCTTACAAGAAGAAAAATACTATTTATTTATCTACTATATAATATTAATATGATGAAGGTTTTATTATCATTCATGAGTCAATTTTAGGTTTGAAAATTGATTTATAAACTTGGATTTCCACATACCCAACTCACTCCACTTTGGTGTGACAATCAAAGTGTTATCCAAATTCATTATAACCCATTGGAAAACCAAAACATAAATCACATTGAGATACACAAGTTATAATAAAAAATTAATACAAGAAAATGTTTTTGATCTTATGTTTTTTCAAATAGATAATTAGGATAAAAACATCTTTAATAAACCCTTGATTGAATCCCAATTTGTTCAACTCAAGGAAATTTTTGAACTGAAGGAATGTTACATCAAGGGTAGAAAGTTCCAATATTATTCCATCATTCTCTTCATTGAAGTTCATTTTAAGGGGGTTTTTAGTGTTTTTAATTACTAATACACTATCATTTTATTTTAATATGGTCTTGTAATATTCATTATGATAATATTCATGGAAAATCACTAAATGGTACATAATTATGAATAAAAAATTATTAGATAAGAGTATCTATCAAGTTATTGACTTCTAGTATTAATAGTAAACTCTTATCTTATGAATATTTGTTATACATGTTAACTAGTCTCCATGGGTGTGTACAATACACTTTATACTTGGTATGAATCTCTATTTTTTAGGTCATATAATAGAAAAACTTGAAATAAACATGTATTAGCCAATGACCATAGATTCAAACTTGAAATATGAATATGAATTTTAAAAATTAAAGTGCAAAGGAGTGACAATATTCATGCTCTCATCATGACATATGATTCAATTGTATAGTTTAGATCAAATTTTCTTAAGTTTAGTCAATATGAAATATGTACATGATTGAAAGAGAATGAACAATGTCTATGACCCCATCAAGGCCTCAATTTCAACAAGTGTGAAGTGGAATGACAACCATTTTTCATTCAAATTGTAAATTATATTGTTGTGTGTTTTCATTAAATAATATCATGCATCACAAATATTAAAATGTGTATATGTGCATGAACCAATATCATGTCTCATAAAATTTAAAGTGTGTATATGTGCATGTTCAAACATATATCATGCAAAATCTTGTATGAAGTGATATAAGATTGTATGCATGTATATTTTGAATTGAAGAACATGTATCTATATTTTATATATATATGAAAACCTTTAATTCATGCCTATGTAAACTATGTGTAAATTGTATTGCTATGTATTTTCATAAAATAATATCATGCACCATAAATATTAAAATGTGTATATGTGCATGAACCAATATAATGTCTCATTAATCTAAAAGTGTTATATGTGCATGAACCTATATCATGCACCTTGAATCTTTTACTAAGTGATATAGGATATTATTCATCTATATGTTAAATTTGAGAACATATATCTCAAATGTTTATATATATGAAAACTCAAATTCATCTCTCTCTCTCTCTCTCTCTCTCTCTCTCTCTCTCTCTCTCTCTCTCTCTCTCTATGTGTGTGTGTGTGTGTGTGTGTGTGTGTGTGTGTGTGTGTGAATTTGTACTGAAATTTATATAAATTGAGTGTATATCCATTAGATATGTTATCTTAATTTATAATAATATGCAAATATATGTTATGTAACTGAACCATCTGATATCTAAATTACTTTAAATCTCTAAAATATATATTCTACCCTAGTTATTTGTTTATGGAGGTTTATGTCTCTATGATAAGCCCATTACAATGCCCGCATTTGCAGATGAGGTATGTGTCTTAGAAGTTACTCATCTAAAAACAAGAACTAATTGAAACATGTTGTTAGACCATGAAATATAAATCTAAGTGTTTTAAGTTTGCCTTAAAATAATATTAAAGGGGTCTATATAAATGAAATGACACAAGAATGATAATTAGATTTATATCATGGTAATTAGATGTTAAACTTAGATATAAGCATACACTAAATTTATTATGTTGAGATAGTCTAAATATGAAAAGTAAAATAATGTTCAATATAAAAATGACAAATAAGTGATATAATAAGATTTTTTGATACTAATGTAATTTTGGATTTTGAATAGGTAGAAAACAAGCTAAAAAGAAACTTTGGAATAGTCATTAGATTCTAGATCAAATAGTTCTATCTCTCTAGACAGTAACATCATCTTGGGATGGTTTCATTGATGCTACTATCTAGTTTTGATGCTAGTATCCTTTATAGAATACCTATTGAAATAGGATACAACCACGTAGATGCTTCTAGATTTTTATTTGCATTCATTCTGATGGATTTATATATGGATTATGGAAAGTCTCTACTTTTGAAATGAAAAAACCCTAGTTCTCCATCTTCATAGTAGCCTTAGGGAAAAATGGGTTAGTGGGCACATAGTGTCAAGTTGACCCAAAATATCTCACTATCAAATGGAACTATATACATATCCAATACTCTGAAGAAGGCTTTAGACTAATGTAGTTCCACCCTACATGTGGGTTTGTGTTTGAATCATGTAATATGTGCAAAGTACAATAGTGACCTAATTTGTAACTCATAAAATTTAGCTCTTTGGATGCTCCTTTAGTACTTCAAACTTGTATATGTGTAATCCCTATGACTAGTATGGAAATAGATAAGATTTGTTTAATTGAATTCTTGATAAAATGCTTTTGATAAGTTGACTTGGTCTCTTTGGTCTTTTGCTAGGTTTTATTAGGTGAGGAATGAATGACGATTTATATTATATTTTTGTCAATCCCTTTGGATAAATAACTTGTATTAAAGAACATAATACAACCACTCAGATATGTTTCAATTAAAAAATAGATGACTTTAGGTCACTATACACTTGTGTCGGTCTATGACACTAACATCGATGTTAGTGTCTATTCTATACATTAGTTTCTAGGGATCAAGAAAGTTGGTATAGGTTTAGAACTTACAAAGATGGAAGATAATTACATTTTAAGCATTCTAAGCAAGATAGAAAGGCTTGAGTCATCAAGATATTAATATTTAGACTAATATAGATATCAATAGATAAAATATATAATATATGCAAGGCTTGCAAAGGTGAGAAAGTTAAAAAACTAATAGGAAGAGCCAAGGTCTGAGTTATCCAAGTATAGAAGAGTGAGGTGCTATATAATCCATAAACAGTGTCTACACATGCCATGTGTAAATATAACATCATGAAAAATCATATGGACATATGTATGTTATTCTATTATAATAATTTTTATGTCAATAAAGGTGTGTATATAACATATGTAGTGAAGAGAATATAAGTGTCGTGTCTAGATAGAGTTTCAATGAAGCATGCACTAGTAACCATCAATAAAGGATAACTAAATAAGATTATGTAGCAAAAGTTCATAATATGGATCATGACAACATTCAATGTTAACAAGCTAAATAAAAAAACAAAGTCAACTTACTCAAGAGTTACTATCACACATAAGGACAAGGGATACATACAAGGGATGTGAAATGCCTCAAAACATTAAGCTAAGGGGCACATAAAAGGGACACGAACATGTCACAAAGAATGTAAACAAATATGTCATATAAAACAAGGGCAAGGGCAAAATTTAATGGACATATAGATGTTACAAATAACAGATACAAATATGTCACATCAAATAAGGCTTAGGGTACACACACAATAAACAAACACAAAGTAGTCTATCATGTAAATGAGTAAAAAAATCAAGGAAGCATTGAAAATGTAAAAAATAGTTATACCATCTATAAACATAGATGTCACATTATAATATAATATCACCTGTATGTATCACTATGTAAGATATGAGTAACTATTAAGATATGTGTAAATAATCTAGATATCTCAACATGGTAGATAGGTCATATAAATATACAACCTATGATAGGGAAACCTATTAAATAATATTATTCCAATTGGAATGGTTATTTAATAGAAAAAATTCATACATATATATGTTCATTTGTAGCCTATATGTTATACATCCCACTCATATACCATGGAATGAATGTGTGTATGAACATAATATTCTATCGACCAAATTTGTGATATATTTCATATGTAAATAATGTATTGTAATAAACATGTCATGTTTAGGTCCTTTTTTTAATATTTAAAATTTTATTCAGTTTAATGAATATATATTTTTTGTATATTTTAAATATTTGAAATTTGAGAAGTACAGACCGATGATCCCTTCAATGGCAGGATCATGAGGAGTTCCTACATCAAAAGCCATAACTTTTGATCTAGGATTCCATGTTAATATATTTTTTTAAAATGGAGATCTTCAATAATTCTATGTAATAGTAGGCTATAATAGAAACTTTGTGACTTAAAATTTAAAAAAACAAACAAACTATAACTTACCATGCAAAGGCCAAAAAATATATTTTAATTTTATAGTTGTCATTTTAAAAAAAAATCATATTTAAATTTTTTATATTAGGCATGAAATTTATTACAAAAATTTACCCTCAACATTTAGATAATAAGGGTCGGCTAGTTGGTCCATCCGGACCTATATATAAAAGTTACTAAAAATAGAAGATTTTAGAAACTACTAAAAATAGAAAGTTTATTTAATTATAGGATCAGATTTTATTGTAATAGGATTTTAATTGTGCATGAGAAATCTATCATCAAGTTTTAAATTATTAAAATATTCTTATATATTGTTTAATAACTTTTGTTGCTTAATTTTACACTCTAATTTATTTTTGTGTTTTGGAATTACTACATCTTTAGCCCAATCATAATGTTTGGAATTCCTACTAGTCATAAAATTATTAAAAAAATATATGTCCCTTGTAGTATATAGTGTATCCTAGTATATAACATCTAATCTTATGTCTCTTGCATTATTTATGAATACATTAATGCATGCATGTACTTATATATTTCTTCAATAAAAAATTAAGGCTTATCAATGCATGTAAAATATTTCAAAAAAATAAGTCAATATTTTAATATAAATATTTTTGGTTTACAATTTTATAAATAAAACTCAAATTTAGGATGTCAAACTTTATAAAATCAAGAATTATACAGAATTAGAGTTGCTTTTGATTCAGGTAATCAATATAAAGTAAACAATTAAATTTTAATAAAAATACATAATAAATTATTCCCAACATTTAATTTTTTTGACAGCTCTTCTATTATTCTCTTATCCTGATTTTTTTAGTTGATACATACATACATATATATATACATACATACATACATACATACATACATACATACATACATATACATATATATTTTAATTATTTTATTTTTATTGTTTCATAATATATTTTTATATAAAAAAAGATGTGTTAAAAAATTTCAGAATTTTTTTTCACATAAATGATACCAAAACATTCTATGCCATATTAACATTGTATGTTATGCCTCTAAATACAACTATTGATACACCCAAAACTAATAAATATTAATTTTTTAAATAATTTATTTTTAAAAAAAAATCTTACCATAAAAAATATTCTCATCTTATTTTAAAACTTCTCCCAATCAATAACATGTTTCAAAAACATTTTTTTATTTAAATATTTTCACCAGAGCAAATGCCAAATCTTGCTACCGATTGAGCAATGAAAAATCATATATTTAAAAAAACTTGATTCTGGAATGATAAAAAAGATGGGTCCCTTTTTGGGTTAATACATTCTTATTTAAAGACATTCAATCTGTAATCCAACTCACTTATTTTATGCTTATGATTGATATTAAACAAGTTGTTTATGTTCAAGGTGTAGACTCATTCAAAGGTTTGAAGATCATTGGTGAATATAGTATGAGGGTTATTACACCCTATCCAACCATAAATTACTTACATTTCTCCTTAGAAAGGATTTTTAAAATCTCCACCAAATGGTGAGTCTACAATTATTAGTGAAAGGTGATCTAGTCACCTAGGCAGATAGATTTATAGGTGTGTAATGGGTAGATGCAGGATAATGGGGGACAAAAGGGGGGTATAAAGTGACACATATTTTTTGAAAATAACAATAGTTAAACTTGGGGATAATGTTAGAGACACTTAGAAAATGAATTTTACAATGACATAAGAACATGAATTGTGGCATTTTGAATGTAGTTTCTAAATATATAATTTTTTCCAATATCCAAATGATAGATTATGTGAAATAGATTCATTTATGACAAAATTTTGTTCTTTTTGTGTAAAATGATAAGGAGATTACATGTGTAAGAACACACTTTTTTTGAGTAAACGACTAAATTTTTGTATGAAATTTCATATATAGATAGGTGAAATGTTGAATATTTTTGAGAATATTTCTTATTATATATATAATTTTTAAATAATTTTACAAGTCAAGATAGCTAGAAAATTAAAACTACAAGTGTACGAACACAAATTTTTGACTTTAACTTCATGAAATTGATTTTTTTTTAAAACATAGTTGACAATTTGTAGATTGTTGAGATATAATTTTTATAAGCATCTGATTAATATTCAGAAAGTTATAAGTAAATTTGTGATGATATGTATATAGACTATTAGGAGCTATGTTACGTAGAAATTAAATAATAACTATAAATAATATTCTAACATTAATTTTTTTTATATATCTAAAAACTATGCTTTTTACTCTACAAACCCATATAATGTTTTTGAAATAATAAAAACTACCTCATCAGATGAGTTGATAAAAAGAAAAAAAAACCCTAAACTTCTTATAAACTTCCTTGGCTAGTCCATGACAGAATTTGGCCAGGTTTGGGAACCCCCAAGCCTAAAATCAAAGCAAAATTAGAGGGAAAACATATATTTTTTTTTGGTAAATATAAGAAGGGTGTACACCCTTTACAAAGGGTGTATGCCCTTTTTAAAGGCACACACTTTGTAAAGGGCTTACACCCTTTTCCCAACTATTATGGGCAAATAAATTCATTTATCCATTAAATCCATTGATCCCAAAGCACACATGACCTATGTGATTCACAAATTCTTGTTACATTTGCAACGAAAATGAGAGTTTTGTTTTGTTTTTTGTGAAAACAAACTTGCTTTTCTACTGTAACTATGTGAATTTCATGAATTGTTCATTTATTTTTTTGAATCACTAAGAATTCTTTTAAGTTTAAATCTAAAATTTTCTTAATTTGGTAAAGATAAAATAATGGGTTCAGGAAGTCATCACAAAAGACCAATAAAAGAGCTAACAAATGAGGAAATTGAGTAGAAAAGAAAAAAAGAAAGAAAAAGACAAGCAAATATGAGGGCATCTATAAGAGCTTCTAGACAAGGTGAAGGTTTTTATTTTACACTAGGTAATACTTCTAATGAGAAAAACATGGCCAATTCAATAGAATTTAGTTTACATATGTCTTCAAATGAGATAAGAGAACTGAGTCAATCTTTGTTTCAAGATAAAATTCAAAATGTAGAGAATATAAATAATGAATTTGTAGTGATTGATGAAACATATGGACAAACATAATATAGTGAAATATCCATTCTTAATGATTTTTTTGAGTATGATGATAATCAACATCAAATAATGACCCCCAATCATGTGTCTCCTGATGAAGAGGAATTTAATTCGCCTATAACCCCTAATTTAGATAGTCAACCCTCTAATGTCCCTAATATGGTTGAAGTGTTGACACCACATAATTTAATACAAAATATAGCTCCTGCACCCACACCTCAATGGATAACAAGATAAAACCCAAGTATTTGGTTGAGATAGATGAAAAAATAATAGATTATATGGAAGGTAAAATGTCAAAAAACTAAGTTCAAAGTCATGCTCAACGTGTATGGAACTATGCATTTAAAAATAAAAGCCATACAAAATAATGTTAATTATTTGTTAAATTAGTGAAAATACAAAAAATGCATCCTGTGATGCACAATTTGGGGATAAAACCATTAAACATGGAAGGAAAAAATAGTTCAATAGTAAAGAATCTATTTAATGCATTTAAGGCAATAGGCAATAAAAGTCAAAATAAAGATAGTAATGTTGCAAGATGAGTAATAATGGATTCTATAGTAATTCAAGATCTAAAGCTTGAATTTTTAGTGAAATAATTAAATCTTTAGTTTTAAAAATAAAATATCTAATAAATGCCATAAAAAGAAGAACATGGCTTGATGACCCTTCACTCACAGATTTTTGGGCATTTAGTGGTAGATTCCCATGAAAAGATAAGGTATTCATTGAAGGAACGAAACAATTGATTGAAATTTTTTGGTACGACAACATCAATGTCTCATCTAATGTAAAAGATGTTGTTAAAAGAATAAAAGGCTCAAAAAATCATGAGCCACATGTAAAACATTTTTTAGACATGACACACACATAAGTTTATAAAAATTTTATTGAAAAATTTAATGGTCAATTAATAATTAGCCAAATGTCATTTGAGATGTTCAAGCCTTTTTATGTTAAAATTAACTAGGTACACACCACATGTTGTTGTAAGGTACATATTGAATTTTCTATGCATTTTGATGTTTTTTGTCATATACATTGTACTTTACATACTAATGAGATTTTGTAGGAATGTATGGTGTATTCCCCACCTAAAACATCAAGTGAATTAATCCAAGGTCTTTTCTATCAAAGACTTGAGGGATAGTTTTTTTTGACAAATAATATTTAGATACAACATGTAATAGTTGTGGTGCTTTGTCAAATTTGAAAATTTGTTTACATGAAGATATTTCACATGAATTTGGAAAGCAACTAGTTGATTCTAAAAAGTATAGATCTGTTAAGTATGTGTTAAAGTATGGAAAAGAGTCATCACGATGTGAATTGGTTATGATAAAAGTTTGTGTATGTGATTTCATGTTTGAATTCAAAAAAAATATTATCTACCAATATGCAAGACACACACACAAATCAAAATGGTTAGATAACCAATTAAAAGCATGCAAAGACAACTTCCTAGTTGAAACCATTATTTCAGTTGTGGATTTTACTGAAAACTATACACTACAACCACAAAATGAGGTTCAATCCCAATATTATAATTCAATTCAAGTTGGAATTTTTTTTCATATTACATTTAAACATGCACCTGATTAGATGATAATAGAAATATTTTGAGGGAGTACCATTTTTATATGAGTGATGACAGATCACATTCTCTAGAGTTTATCCAAGGTTTTTTTTAGATATTTTATATGAATATGAATTCAAGACAAATCATGTTTGATACACACTACATTTGGTCAGACAATTATTTAGGATAATTTAAGAATTCTTGAATGTTTTACTAGTTAAGTAGAATGCATAAGAAGAATTCTTTGAGGCTAGGAATGGAAAAGGGAAACATGATGGTGTTGGTGCATGTGTAAAAAGAGCCCTTAAAATAGAGCAGGCAAAACACATGGATGGTACTAATTTAATTGATATAGAAAGTATTGTGAGTTGGTGTAATGAAAATATTTGTCATGGATTGGATAAAAATTCTCATATATGAAGATTCTTTTGGTTAATAGAGGAACAACATAAGGAAAAATATGAATATTACATTACAATACCTAGATCGAGTGTTTTCCAGTCCATTCAAAGCTCAAATTTAAATTCATGGACTATTTATACTAGGGATATGGCATATTTTTATTCCTCATGTATGGAATTTAATTGGACTGAATGTGAGTCAAAATAATGGGTTGATGAATGGTATTGTAGACCCATATTACCTGTAGAGAGTAGCCATTTACTCTAAAAATTAACAGATCATGAGATGACATCATTAGTTGATTTTGACCACATCTCAGATCTTGTACAATTAGGTACATTTTATTATTCAATTAAATATACAACCCTAGATATTAGTGATATTTTTATTTTTTAGATGTACTTACAATTTTATTATACTTTAAATGCAGGGCATGTTTTTGTAGTAATTACACCTGAGAACAATGATGAGGGAACAAACTACTACTTGTGTCATTGTGTAAAGGCAAAAAAAAATTGACCACAAATGTTATGGATGGAGAAGAGCTAATTTATCCCACTATATCTATAGTGGTTACTGGAACTTGGCTTCGTAGGTACTATCATAAAAAATAAAAAAAAATATTATTTAAGCAATTTGAAACACACAGGATGGTGCTTCATTATCCGAACCTTGTTATTGTTATAAATATTCAATTGATAAAATATCATGGAAAGCCTCACAATATAACTTTGTGTAAAGTGCATGAATTTGACCATGAAGTGATTCTTGAAACACTTGTAAATAGAGCTAATCCTGAAGGTACGTTAGATTGAATTAGTAAGTTTATCTAACTTATTTCAAATTAATAGAATAAAGTTATTTAATTTAATTTATTTTATTTTTCAACTATTTTATGATTGTGTGTTTATTTTTGGTTAAATTTTTTACTAACAACTTAAATTTAGGTTAGTGGCACCATACGAGCTTCCAACTTCACATGGTTGGTGCCATGAATAGAGAAGATTATCTTCTTGAAATGAAGAGAAGCCAAAACAATTTATATTAATTTCATCTACTTTAAGTAAATCCTTTTTCACATTCTCTCTATTTATCCTTTAAAAAAAAAATGATGTAGAGGCATCCTTTAGTGATTTCATAATGATGTCATTTTTGGCTTAAAATAAGGTAGGAGGTGTTCTAGAGTAGTTTTTGGTTCTTAGGAGTCTTTACTAGGTGTATATGATTTATAAAATTCATAAAAGCACTATTCAAAATTTTGAATTTTTCTAAGCCCTTTTGAGGGATCATGGTATCTATTTAATAATGTGAGATATAGTAGAATGTAATTAGGAGTCTTATGAAAATGTAAAATGTTTCTAATACCTTGACCCTCATATGACATGGGTCTGCATATTAAGTTAAGTTTTAACCAAGGTTATGTCCAACACTCCCACGTGGAGAATGAATCAAGAATCAATTATTGGTTGGTGAGGGAGATATAACTTATATTTTTATAGTTTTAGATATATATTATAAAATTAAAATAAAGAGGATAGTAGTGAATAAAAGGAAATTGTTGACAAAACTATCTCTTCTCATAGTATTTTTTGTATATCTTATATTTTGTGTTTTCTTGAATGTATATACTATGATAAGGGTATAGATTATTTTCATAATCTCTAAACAAAGTTCAAAGTGTAAAAAATATCCATACATTTCAAGTTAGTCATTTGGATACTTTTATAGATATTCCTTGTGTAATTATTGAATATCAGTGTGTGAATTGTGAGGAAGGCCTACAAACTCATTGTGCATCTATAAAGGTCTTTTGAAACCCTATGTTGTTTATATTTCAAGTTTACTAGGATTTGGATGAACCCAATTCTCTAAGTTTTTAAGGTCTATGAACTTGTTGTGTAGGACATGATGTTTCAACTTTAGCCCTCCTAGTTCTCATGCAACTCATGATGGAAGTTTGCTCATTTTGCACATTTGGGGACAAGTGCATTATCTTAAAGAATGCCTATGATCAAATAAACATTTCACTATTTGGGGTTGATTGAAACCTAAAAAAATTTATTCTAGCCTAAAATTTCCTATCCTAATGTGTTTGTATATATAGTTCATCAATTGGGCTGATGAGTCAAAAACTACAACCCTCACTGACTAACTTTTGGCATGTTCTAAGAGATTTGGCAGTGAGAGAAACCTCATTTCCACATCTCATCCATGATGAGTTATAAAAAATCATCTTGGGATTTCTAAGAGGAGTCCTCCCTCATGTGTAAGACCTAACGATTTGTCTCGATCCCTCCTGGTTCTCATGCAATTCATGATGGAAGTTAGCTCATTTTGCACATTCAAGTATGAGTGAATTCTCTTCAAGAATGCCTTTAACCAATTTTAAATTTCATTATAATGGGTTGAAAAAGACTAGATAAAGTTATTTCTAGCCTAAAAATTCCCATCCTAATGTGTTTATGTAGATGGTTTGTTGATTGGGCTAATGAATCAGAAACCCTGATCCTCACTGACCAAATTTTGAAATGTTCTAAGAGATTTGGCCATGAGTGAAATATCATTGTTACATCTCATCCATGAAGAGTTATACAAAATATTCTTGGAATTTATTATAAGGATCATCCTTCTATGTGTAAGACCTGATGATTCATCTCTATCCCTCTTGGTTCTCATGCAATGTGCGATGGAAGTTTGATCATTTTGCACATTTAGGGATGAGTGAATTCTCTTCAGGAATATCTTTGACCAACTACAAATTTTACTCTTGAGGGTTGACCAAGAATGAATAAAGTTCATTCTAGCCTAAAAATTCCCATCTTGACATGTCTACATAGACAGTTCATCTATTAGATAGATGAATAAAAAACTACGACCCTCACTGGCCAACTTTTACCGTATTCTGAGATATTTAACCATGAGGTAAACCTTATTTTTGCATCTCATCCATTATGAGTTAGACAAATTCCTTATGATATTTATTAAATAACTCATCCTTCCATGTGTAAGACTTGACAGTTTGTATCTATCCCTCCTGGTTCTCGTGCAACTTGCGATGGAAGTTTAGTCATTTTTTATATTTAGGGATGAGTGAATTCACTTAAGGAATGCCTTTAACCAGATATAAATTTCATTCCTAGGGGATAACCAAGAGTATACAAAGGTTTTTATATCCTTATAATTCCCATTTAGATGTGTCTATGTAGATGGTTCATTGATTGGGATGATGACTTAGAAACTACGTCACCTATTAACCATCTTTTACCCCATTCTGAAAGATTTGACTGTGAGAGAAACCTCATTATCACATTTCATCCATGATGATTTAGATAAAATCCTCCTAATATTTTTTAAAGGACTCATCCATCCATGTTAGGACCTGATGGTTCATCTCTACCCATCTTGGTTCTCTAATAACACATGATGTAAGTTCAATTATTTTACACTTTCAAGGATGAGTGAATTCTTTTTAGGAATGCCTCTAACCAACTATAACTTTCACTCCTGGGGGTTGACTGAGACTAGATAAATGTAATTTTATCCTAAAAATCTCCATTTATACATGTTCATGTAGATGGTTCATCGATTGGAATGATGAATAAAAAATTATGGCACCCATTGACCAACTTTTACCCCGTTCTAAGAGATTTGGCCACGAGAGAAACCTCATTGCCGTGTCTCATTCATCATAAGTTACATAAAATCCTATTAAGATTTATTAGAGGAATTATCCCTCCATGTGTAGTACCTGATGGTTCATCTCTATCCCTGTTGGTCCTCATGCAACTTGTGATAGAAGTTTGGTCATTTTACACATTCAGGGATGAGTGAATTCACTTAAGGAATGCCTCTGACCAACTACAAATTTTGCTCCTAGGAGTTGAAAAAGACTATAAAAATGTCATTATAGCCTAAAAATACCAATTTTTATGTGTCTACATAGATGGTTCATTGATTGGGTTGATGATTCAAAAACTACGACCCTCACTGAACAACTTTTACCCTGTTTTAAGAGATTTGGCCATGAGAGAAAAAACATTGGCACATATCATTCATGATGAGTTAGATAAAATAATCACATGAATTATTAGATGACTCATTCATCCATGTGTAGGACCTGATGCTTTGTCTCTATCCCTCATGGTTCTCATGTAACTTGCAATGTAAGTTTGGTGGTTTTACACAATCAAGGATGAGTGAATTCTCTTCAAGAATGCCTCTAACCAACTAAAAAATTTTCTCCCAAGGGTTGACCAAGACTAGATAAAGGTCATTCTACACTAAAAATTCCCATCCATATTTTTATATATAGATATTTTGTTTATGGGGATGATGACTCACAAACTATGGTACCCATTAACTAACTTTTACCCTCTTATGAGAGATCTAGCTGCGAGAGAAACCTCATTGCCACATCTCATCCATGATGAGTTAGACAAAATCCTCTCAATATTTATTAAATAACTCATCCCTCCACATGTAATGCCTAATATTTTATATCTATCCCTCCTAGTTCTCATGCAATGTATGATAAAAGTTTGGTCATTTTACACATTCAGGGATGAGTGAATTCTCTTCAGGAATGCCTCCAACCAAATGCATCTTTCTCTCTCGAGGATTGACCAAGACTGGAAAAAGGTTATTATAGATTAAAACTTCCCATCTAGATGTGTTCACATAGATGATTCATTGATTAGACTCCTCCAACCAATCGAGTATGTGTAAGAGATACCCTATTTTTTGTGTTTCTTTGACAACGAGGAAAGAGATTGGTTTAGAAAATTCAAAACCAATTCTAAAAAATCCAAACTAAAGTTGAAACACCTATAATGTATTTTTATAGACCTCATAAAAGGATAATTTATTTTAAGAAAACTATATCTTGAGTTTTGACCTACTAGAGGGTAATTAGGTGTAATAGACAAAACATGATTTTTTGAATTTTTGGGTAAAATATTAAAAGTGGAAAGACAAACCTTTTATATCAGAATTAATAATTCATAAAATATGTAAATACATATGTCTAAGGTGTTTTGATGTGCCAATTCAATACAGAATGGGTTTTGGCATGTTATAACAACATTAAGACTAGTAAGTGTATGAGAGGATTTTGATAATATTCTTTGTAGAAAACCTTCTGAGGTGTTGTAAAAGTTGAATTACATACAAAATATTTTTATAAATTTTTTTAGATTGACCTATACCATTGTTTTCAAATGTTTTTTATTCTCATCATTTTGAGGAATTTAGGCTTAATTAGCTTTTAGAGATTTTCAAGTCTTTTGAGTTCAAATAGACAAACAATAGATGGATTGGTTTTACATATTGAGATAAAGATTTAATATGCCTTTAATGCTATAAGAATATAAACTCAAGTTTTATATACTAGTCAAGGAATATCAAAATAGCTTAAATCTCTTCATTTGTGTCTATATGAACTTGCCTTGCCAAGATTGTAATTTTGTGGATAGTCTAAAGAGGGATATCAATGTCAATATTAACCCATGTATATGTAGGCCATGGTGACTATATGGACACATATAATTGTCTTTATTTATTATATAGACAAGTATGAGATAAAGACATACACAAGTGCATCACTAGACCTCTTAACATTTATGATCATCATTCTCCCAAATTTATTTATGATAGAAATGGTTTTTTGTAAATGGACCAAATATATGTGGTGTTTTACTACATGGTGCATTGTAAGAAATTCAATCTCTAGGAAGAATCCATTATGTGGATTCAATAACTTGTCAATTTTTTGTTCTTAGGACATTGATTTCATTGATCACACTATAACCTTTTACTTTCTTTCCTACATAGGTGTCTTAAGATAAACCATGAGCAACATGAAACTATGTAGGTGCATGATTAGTTTATAACATTTTTTAGAAGAGACGAACGCGACTTTGGTTAGTGGAGTTGAATATAAAAGGTTATTGAATGTGTAGTATTATCCATATGATCAAATTTATATTAGAATGTGCATTGCTTCCAAACTTATATATTTGTACTAGGTTATTGAATCCACCCCATGGATTATAGCTTGCAATGCACAATAATGGTAAGGCCAAGTTGTTGGGTTGTAGATAGTGTGATGATGTTATTCTGACTTAAATTGTCAATGAAAAGTGTTATTTGGTTTAGTATCATCTATATGTGCATGATATGATGTAGGCTTCCAAAGAAAGGGTTGTTATGCCCAACATTGAGAGTGTTCATGACTCTTTGATAATTGTTGATGAAACCACTTTTCACTATAATTATTATTTCCTTTATTTGATCTAGAAGGAATATGAAGAGTCAAGTTTTGTGTGGCCTTCTTAGGTTTATATCCTTTATGTTTTTACTTCAATGTTAGGGGTCTAGATGGAGAATTATGTGTGGATTGGCAAATAAAAATAAAATGTAAATAAAACAAGTAAATAACAAATAACACATGTAAATGTAAGATATACATAATGATTCAAAGCACTTAACTTAGAGAATAATGTGAATTTTTTTAACCCCATATGAAATAATAATTGAATCATTAACCAATAATATGTGTAAGCATAAAATGATAAAAATATAAAATACACATAGTTAAAGGAATCTAATTGTCGATAGTATATATGTGATACATGAAAAGTTCTATGTTATAATTTAACATAAATAATATAACATTTATCAAGAAAAAATGTAGACCATAACATGTACATTAAAAAAGTGCCATATAGACATACAATGTGGGCCACATCTGCATACAAAATCAATTGTGCCTAAAAGCATATACATAGATAAAATGCACTATATAAACATACAATGTGAGCCATATCAGCATACAAAATAGATTATGCCTAAAACTAGATCCCTAACACAACTAGCTCTCTTGCTCCTCATTTCCTCCAAATAAATTGTATTTTATTGCCATAGACATAAAGCAAGGGGTGTTGGATGCCTCAGTATGAGGAGATACTCTCCTCTCAACATGTGATGCATCCATTACTTCATCGAAAACCAATGAAAATGTTTGTCTCTGCACAACATGTAAAATATAAAAATTAATGCATTAAAAATTTATAGTGAAAATTTTATAAATTTTTCCAGAATGTAAAATTTTGTAAAATGATTCTACACTTACCATATTCAATCTAAATAGTTGTCTAGGGATCCGAGAACTCATTTACACCTATGATGGGGAATCCTATAGAGAATACATATATCATTAGATCTAGAGTTTCATACAATTATGTAAATATGACAATAAATATCATTGATTAAAGATAAAAACAATTAAACTATGTATTCTCAGTAGTATTTGTCCCATAATCATAACCTAATATAGAGATAATGGATTCTCTGATGTAGCAACAACATCACTTACACCTTTTTCTCATCCACAAGGGGTTCCCATAGCATCCCCCATCATTTATGAAACCAATAAATGAATAATATGTGAATTTAATGAACATGATAAGAAACTATGACTATAATATATATTAAAATAGAGTTTTATGTTTAAAGGATAATAAAAATGTAAATGAATAAATATTTAATTTAAAAATTTACAAACCTATGTGTAAGGTATACCCATGCCAATTGCAGCCTCTACAATAGAGTCAAGGCCTGCGGAGGTACCCAAAATATCGCCAATTAACTAGATACATATAATAAATAATAAGTTGAAGTCAAATAAATTAGTCAATTAAGTACAACCACATGTACTAGAAAATAAACTTAATATTCTTTTACAAACAAAAACAAACTAGATAATTGAAATTAAACCTATGCTTCAAATACAGATGGTGAAGAATCATCTACAATTGGATCCTAGTGTATCCTGATAGGAGTCATTGAAGCTGTTACATCTCGCATAGTGTTTGAAATCTTAGTTTCATGCATTATTAAAGAATCTACATGTGGCATATACTCTATCAGGCTAATGTCTGGCATGCTACTATCTTGCATTGCTAAAGAATATACAGATGGCATATACTCTGGCATACTAGTCTTCATAAATATACTTTGTGTATGTTGAACCTAAACAAGAGGTTCCATACACTTCCTCTCACATGATGTGCAATGATATATAGGAACTATAACATGAGTAGAAGGAGGGATATTAGCTCATATATCAATACTAACACCACCACTACCACCACTACCAATGCCACTACCACCAACACCACCACTACCACTAGCACCACCTGTAGAAGTCTTTAAAGTATGCATACCATGATCAATCATAATTTGTGTCAAACTAGTAACCACCTCAAGGGTGTTTATCTATGTGTTATGATGTAAAATTTTAGGAATAGTGGCATGTGTTATTGTTTTTATATTTATTATTCATCAATTATGATAGTTTTAGTGCCACTTAGCACCAGGTCTACCAAATGAAGACCCACCTCACCTACCTTGGGATGCTTTCCTATCAAAGTAATTTGGAATTGCTTGCAATATAAACTCATAGTACAATTTTCTCAAAAAATATAATGAAACCTCATTATTGTTGCATGGAGGATCATGAAACACCCTCCACCACCTATCCCAAAAGTTTTTTTTAATCTCTACATGAATACACCAATCAATACTAATGTGTTTTAAATTTTTTGGTGGAGTTAGGTTGGTTCAAGGTTTAATAAATGAATAAAACAAATCTTCTTTTATTAATTTTTTTTTCACATCTTCATATGATAATTTATTGGAATAAAATTGTTTTAGAGTCTGTCTTTGATAAAAAATTGCATCCAATTATGAAGTCACATTTCCCACTTCATTAAAATAGATTCTAATATATTGAAAAGTAAAATTTTTACACTATCAACTAAAGAATGATACAAACCATTGATAATTATATGTAATTATTAACATTTGTAATTTTATTGCTCATACAATTCAACTTATTCTCATGCAAAATCAAAATCTAGTGGGTTTTGTCTAACATTCTCTTCAAGAAATTGATCCATAGAATTTATGTATCTAAATTTAAAAAAACAAAGGTTTTTTAGCCAATTTAAAAAATTGAATGCAAAATTAAATTCAAAACCCTAGTTCAATCAGTTACACAAAAATGAAAAAAAAATAGAAAAATAACATACCTGATGTGAAGAAACATGATGTGAATCGTGTTGGTGGAAAATGCTCCAAAACATGGGTGTCAATCTATAATTTCAACAACAAAACATTTCTCGTCCTCTTAGCCACAATTTTTTTTAATAGCATTTTAGACATAATGAAATGAAGGTGTGTATACCATTTCAATTTATAAAGAGCATAGCCCTTAATTTACCATAAAGGGTGTATGCCCTCAAGGATTGGGCAATATCCTAAGCCTCAAAAATTTAAAACAAAGGGCATATGCCTTTTGTAAAAAAACCATGCAAAGTTGGTGGACTGTTATGTTTTTTGTTCCCGAACTTTGTGCATCTACCCCAATGCTTGAGAGGCATAAGTCATGGAATAATATGTTTTTTCATATCTAAATCATGCTCATTTACTTTTTACAAAGGTCTTATTCAGGTCCCATGTCCATCCAAATGACTTGCAATCAATTAACTAGGTCTAGTTGCCTAGTAGGCCTATTTGGTCAATTGAGGGAAACACTTATGGTATAAAAGGTTACTAAATGAGTCAATTCAGGTCATAAAACACACTTTTAATTACCTGATGAAGGAAATCAAACACACTATTTATGGTCATCATGGAGAATGGGCAGTTTCTTAGCCTAGCCAACATGTAAAAGGGTATGATGGGCTACTTAATGACCCATAAATGCCAATTCGGACTATATTTGTACCTTTGTAACTAACAAAGGAGGTAATTATTTACCAAATTAGCATGGAAATGCCTTGAATGAAATAAACCAAGTTTGAATCAACGTCCACCACTCCATCTCTATGCCACATTCTTCAATCAAGACCACCAACTATGAAGGCAATGCATGAAGAGATGAGGCCACTATTATATCTACTTGTAGTTATTAGTGGACTGACTAAGGGTAGTTTATTACCTATCTATGCCTTATCCATGCCATATTTCTCTCTTTATTTGTTGATGTTCAATAAAATGATTCTTGATTGCCATTGTAATCATCCCTTAGCCCAGTATGAGGAAACTCTACCTACGTTTGTGGCTATGAGGAATCTAAGAGGTTAGATGTTATATTCTAAATGAGTTTAGGGTGACCATTATAACCTCACATATAGCTGATACATAAATTAAAATGTTGATGTTATCAGAATGAAACACTTAGAAAGGGTTCAATGGTTTGAATTTTGAATACACCATAGTCTTAGAATTGTTCAAAATTCCATGGGTTAGTATCACCTTGAATCTTATAAATAACACCATTTTGAGGAAACTTAACACATTGATAGGAAAAAAAATGACATCCCTCATGCAATGAGTCCGTAGCCTACTAACCAAGATATTATAAGAAAGGGGGAAATTATAGATCTTAACCTTCACTCAAATAATGATAGGTGGGATGGTAATAGGGAGCAACACATAATCTAAGGCAAACATTTTCCTTTGATCATAACCTTGACACTTGTTACTTAAGGACTTAAGATTAGAGTTGGAGTATACAAGGGTTTTAAGGAATTCAATAGAGGAAACATAAGTACCTTAAATCTCATTAATTAAAACACACTTGACTTGGATGTCACCAATTATAATGCTTATAAAGAGTTGGGGATCATCCATATGAAGTAAAATATCATCTAAAATCATAGAATCAATAAGAAATTGGAGAGAGAAGTGTTTGTTGTTTCATCAACATGTATAGACACCTCTTTGCATTATTGTAAGATGTTATCTTCTAACCTAGATAAGTTAACTTCACATCCTAGTAGGGGAGGATTGGGGATGTTCATTTTGAATTGGAGTTGAATAGGGCATTTGTGATGATGTGGAGAAGTCCACATGAGTTTGAGAAAGAGAATTTGACATGGGGGATTGGTAAGATATGTGATAGGATCCCATTCATCATAACTCATAAGTGGACTACTAGATAGACATTTGTAATGTTGGGGGATATCCTTAAAAGTAGGATTATAAGTGCATGTAAATTTATGTTGACAAGACATGGTAGGTTTAATTTGGGGATAAATTGGTTAATTATCATGAAAGGATGGGGTATTTGAGTTAGGTTTATCTTGTGATATATTTGAAGAAGAGATATTATAAGGTTGAATATTAATGGTCATGGGTAAAGAGGTTGGAGAAATTATATAAATGGTATGAGAGGTGTTATCTAATACAGGTATTGGAATTTATTCATTGAACAAGATAAGATCCTCTTGCCCCAAATTTGTTAGGTGAGTGGGGGAAGAATCGTGGATAATATGAAAAGTGTGATATGATTGGTTTGTGTGGGTAGGGTGAAAATAAATTAAAGAAACTACCCTTCACATATTAGTCGTATTTACCACATTCTGTTTGGGAGTTTGGTCTATAATACTTTTAATGTTTCTAGTCTAAGGAGTAGGTTAATCATTATTGTCTTCATGGTTTGTAACGGGATATTTTTAAATGGATAGATGAGCTATAGATTAGTTTAAATATTTATTTTTTCTTTGTGTTTCATAATATTTGAAGGCAATGTCATATGCTTGTTGGCGATTATGAATGATGAAATTGTTATCAAAATTTGGACTAAAGAGGAAATCCATAGCTAAGTTACGCAATTACCTACAAGTCTCATGATAGTGACCCCAACTAGCATGAAACCAACATAATTTAACTGGATCATACCATGATTTCATAGGGCAAGTGGGATCAAGATCTCCTAGAAAATGACTTGTTAGATTCTTTTAGAATTCTAATAAGGATAGTGGCTTACGAACGTTGAATATTATTTATTCGAGAAAATTTAGGATTATGTGTGTGGTTTAAATGAGAATATTTTTCTAGAGCTAGGATAGGAAAAATAGATTGAATAATATCATAGGAATAAGTGATAACATCACTATTAGAATTACTATTTTTATTTTTGATGAGCATGCAAGTGCCCATAGGAGGTTGGGATGGATAAAAATGATACATGAGAAAATATTGGCACTTAGATTGGTTGAGGGCCTCTTCTAAAGTTCATGGAGAGAGAGTCCTAACCTGATATTACAACATAGGATAATGAGCATTGGTGAATATATGAAAGAGGTTATCATCCACCATTTTGTGTTCACACTTATTAGACAAGGTCTTCCTCCATTTGATGAAAGCTTATTTAGTTTTTGTTTCAAGTTTCATATTATTAATAAAATGAGCTAAGGTATTCTCAAAGAGGTCATTAGTTTGAAACTCTTGTACTAGAATGTTAACTAGATCTTCCAAACTAGTGGTTGAATGAGACTTTAATTGATTATTCCAATCTAAAACACCTCCAACTAGGGTTTTTTCTAAGATTTTGGTAGTAGAAAAAGTGTTTAACTTGACCCAATATTTGTATATATTTACAAATGTTTTTAAATGTAAGGTAGGATCAATTATCCCATTGTAACTAATGGTAGGTGTGATACCTCCTATATATATGTTTGCAATTTGAGGCATAAGAAGTTTGTTTTTAAAATGTTTAATCATTTATTAACAAGAAGTGGTTGGGGAAGAAGGTTTCCATGGGTATCCCTAAGGGGGGAGTCAAGGGGAATTTTGATTGTGTACTCTCCATGGAACCTATTGAGTGTGATTTTAGAGGTGAATAAGGTGATTCTACATTTTCATCATTTAGTTGGCATTATTAGTTTGGAAAGCATTCATTTGGTTAAGGGTTTGAGTGGTGTTTTGATTAGTGTGAACAACATGTAAAGCATTAGAATTGGTATTAGTGGCTTGGGTACCACTGTAAGTAGTGGCATGCATAGCACTAGTGGCTTGAGAGGATGTTGGTAGCAAAGGATGCAAAAGTGGAATGAATAACATGTGATGCCAAAGACTCACTAGTAGAAGGATTAGAAGAAAAATAATCATTATTGACATGATTACCATTGGTACAAAATGATGCACTAGTGGAGTGATTGATAAGGATGGGTTTTTGAAAAGGCCCACTAGATGTTGAACCTACCATGTTAGTATAGATATTTGGCATGAAAGTAGAAGAAATAAAGGAAGAAGAGGTCATAGTATGATAATGGGTCAAAATATAAGGAATAGGTTGAGAAGCAAAGAAGCTATTACCACCAAATCCATGCGAGAATTTATAGGAAGGTGAATGGGTTTCTTTTTCTTGACCACTTATCATAAGGATGTAAATAGTGGAAGGGTCTTTTCATCAATGTTGAGGAAATTCATTAATG
>JARHVA010007985.1:222500-285000 GCA_037957365.1 Torreya grandis | reverse complement strand
TATAACTTTTCTAGTTTTGACTCATACTTTTCCTAATCTTGCATTTGTTGTTAACTTGGTATCATGCTACTATAAGGACCCCTCATGAAAGCCATTGGAAAGTTTTAAAGACATTTTAAGGTTATTCATAATACTAATAACTACGGGATCAAGTACAAGTAAGGTGTAAAAGCCTTAATTTGTAGTTACACATTTGGTGGGAACACATCAGTTGTAAGCTACATAGACATTTTTAGGTAGGAAATCTAGACAACTGTAAGTCAACCATAGGATACATATATCATCTTGGGGTAGGTCTCATGACTTGGTCTTACAAAAATAAAAATATTATTTATTTATCTATTATATAAGCTAAATATAATGGAGGTTTTGTTGTATTTCATGAGTAAATTTTAGATTTGACACTTGATTTATAAGGTTGGATTTCCACATACCAAACTCACTCCACTTTGTTACGATAATCAGAGTGTTATCCAAATTTAGCATAACCCATTGCAAAAAAAACATAAATCACATTGAGATACACATGAATTATAATAAAATATTGATACAATAAAATGTTTTTCATCTTATGTTTTTTGAAATAGACAATTAGGTTGCATACATCTTCAAAAAACACTTGATTCAAGCCCAATTTATTCAGCTCAGGGAGATTTTTGAAGTGAAGGAATGTTGCATCAAGGGTAGATAGTTCCATTATTATTCCATCATTTTCTTCATCGATGTGAATCTTAAGGGGGATGATAGTGTATTTAATTAATAATACACTATAATTTTATTTGAATATGGACTTTTAATATTCATTGTAATATGATTAATGGAAAATCACTAAATGGTGCACAATTATGCATAAATAATTATTACATAATAGTATCTATCAAGTTATTGGCTTTATTGACTTATAGTATTAATAGTAAACTCTTATCTTATGAATATTTTATATACAAGTTAACTAATCTCCATGCTTTATCCCTAGCCTCCTTCTTATCTATATAAGAGTAGAGATAGCTAGGTATTAAAGAAATTCATTGTGGAAGTTATTATTATTCTGGTAATTTAATCTAGAGTCTTTTAATCTAAATAAGTCATCATGCTACATGTGTAAAATTTGTGAGTTATTTTTGTTTAAATATTTCACTAGTTTATGTTATTTCATGTATTTTAGGTTTATATCTTATGATACCTAATATGATTCTAGACTCGATCTGAAAAAATCAATACACAAAATGAATGAACTAAAGGTTTAGAGATGGATGTGCAAGATAGTAAGCATGTTAGAAATAGATAGTGATGTTCATGTAGGTGTGTAATAAAAAAACAAAATATCAAAGTCATAAGGTAACACGCAGGTGAGAGAGAATGGTGGATTAATAATATATTTTTGCACACAAGTCATATGTGGTAAATATGTGTCAATCTTTCATTTTCAAGTAGTTAATAGCATATTGTATTATTTAAAACTTCTCCCATTTTATTATTTTAATGAAATTACTATAGTGAAATTATATATATGGGTGTGTACAATGCACTTTATCTTTGATAGAAATCTCCAGTTGTAAAGTTCATTCAATAGAAAAACATAAAACAAACATGTAGTAGCCAATTACCATAGATTCAAATTGAAATATGAATTTGAATTTTTAAAAATTAAAGAGCAAAGAAAGAGTGACAATATTCATGCTCTCACCATGACATATGATTCAACTGTATAGTTTCAATCAAATTCCCTTAAGTTCACTCAATATTAAATATATACATGATTGAAAGAGAACAAACAATGTCTATGACCGCATCAATGTCTCAGTTTCAACAAGTGTGAAGTGAAATGACAACGATTTTTCATTCAAATTGTAAATTATATTGTTGTGTATTTTCATTAAACAATATAATGCATCATGAATCTTAAAATGTGTATATGTGCATGAACCAATATCATACCTCATAAATTTTAAAGTGTGTACATGTGCATGTTTGAACATATATCATGCACCTCGAATCTTCTACCAAGTGATATAGGATGTTATACATGTATATGTTGAATTTGAGAAAATGCATCTCAGTTTTTTGTATATATGAAAACCTTTAATTCATGCCTATGTAAACTATGTGTAGATCTTTTTGTTATGTATTTTCATAAAATAATATCATGCATCACGAATATTAAAATGTACATATGTGCACGAACAAATATAATGTCTAATTAATTTTAAATTTTTTATATGTGCATGAACCTATATCATGCACCCTGAATCTTTTACCAAGTGACATAGGATATTATGCATCTATATGCTAAGTTTGAAAACATGTATCTAAAATGTTTATATATATGAAAACCTTTAATTCATACCTGTCTCTCTATGTGTGTGTGTGTGTGTGTGGGTGTGGGTGTGTGTGCACATGTGCATGTGCATGAATTTGTATTGAAATATTTATAAATAGAGTACATATGCATGGAAAATATCATCTTAATATATAATAATATGTAAATATATGTTATGTAATTGAACCATTTGATATCTAAACCATTTTAAATCTCCAAAATCTATATTCTAGCCTAGATTTTGATTTATGGAGGCTTATGTCTCTATGAAAAGACCACTACAATGCCCCAATTTGGAGATGAGGTATGTGTCCTTTAAGTTACCAATCTCAAAATAAGAACCAATTGATTCATGTTGTTAAAACATTAAATATATAAATCTAAGTTTTTTAAGTTAGCCTTAGATTAATATTAAAGTGGAATATAGAAAGAAAATGGCACAAGGATGATATTTAGATTTATAGCATGCCAATTATATGTTAAACTTAGATATAATCATCCACTAAATTTATTGTGTTCAAATAGTATAAATATGTTAATTAAAACCATGTTAGATACAATAATGAATTCATGCCTATGTAAACTATGTGTAATTATATTTTTGTGTATTTATTGAAACAATAACATGCATAAAAAATATTAAAATGTGTATATATACAAAAAATAATATCATGTCTCATGAATTTGAAAGTGTGTATATGTGAATAAACCTATATCATACACCTTAAATCTTGTACTAAGTGATATAAGATACTATGCATCTATAACCTGAATTTAAGAACATGTATCTCAAATGTTTATATGTGTGTGTGTGTGTGTGTGTGTGTGTGTGTACACACACACACACACACACACACACACACATACATATACACACACACACATATATATATATATATATGTACATACATATACACACATTCATATACACATATACATATACACACACACACACATATACACACACACACACACACACACATACATATACACACATATATATATGTACACACACACACACACACACACACACACACACACACACACACACACACACACACACACACACACATATATGTATGTATGTACACACACACACACACACACACACACATATACAGACACACACACATGTATACATGTGTGTGTGTGTGTGTGTGTGTGTGTGTGTGTGTGTGTGTGTGTGTGTGTGTGTGTGTGTGTGTGTGTGTGTGTGTGTGTGTGTGTTTGTTTGTGTGTGTTTGTGAGTGATATGTGTATATATATATGTGTGTGTGTGTGTGTATGTATATGTATATATATATATATATATATATATATATATATATGTATGTATGTATGTATGTATGTATGTATGTATGTATGTATGTATGTATGTATGTATGTATGTATATATATATGTATGTATGTACACACACACACACACACACACATGCACACAAACACACACACACACACATACATATGTATACATGTGTGTGTGTGTGTGTGTGTGTGTGTGTGTGTGTGTGTGTGTGTGTGTGTGTGTGTGTGTGTGTGTGTGTGTGTGTGTGTGTGTGTGAAATTTTTTAATTCAAGACTATGTAAACTCTCTCTACATGCATGCATGTGCATGTGCACGCATGAGCAGGCATGCGTGTGTGTGTGTGTGGGTCGGTGGGTGTGGCACTGAACACTTGTGTTAGACCATGACACTAGGATATGTTTCACTTAAAAAATAGATGACTTTAAGACACTAAACACTTGTGTCGATCCATGACACTAATTTTGGGGTTAGTGTTTGTCCTGGACTTTAGTTTCTAGGGAGCAAGAAATTAGGTATATGTTCAAAATTGATAGATATGGAAGATACGTATATTTTATGCATTCTAGGCAAGATAGAAAGGCTTGAGTCATCAATATAAGACTAGTCATACTAATATAGATGCTAGGAATAAAATATATATAATATGTGACGCTTGCAAAGGTGATAAAATTACCGAACTAAGAGGAAGATCCAAGGTCTGATTTCTCCAATTATAGAAGATTGAGGTGGTATA
Source organism: Torreya grandis (assembly GCA_037957365.1). Taxonomy (NCBI): domain Eukaryota; kingdom Viridiplantae; phylum Streptophyta; class Pinopsida; order Cupressales; family Taxaceae; genus Torreya; species Torreya grandis. Next base: position 280,641 of record JARHVA010007985.1, on the reverse strand, counting down.
TAATCCATAGACAGTGTCTACACATGTCATGTGTAAAGATAACACCATGAATAATCATATGAACATATGGATGTTATTCTATCATAATAACATTTATGTCAATAAAGGTGTGTATATAACATATATAATGAATAGAATATAAGTGTCATGTCTAGATATAGGTTTTAATGAAGCATACACTAGTAACCATCACTAAAGAATAAATAAATAATATTATGTAGTAAAAGTGCATAATATGGATCATGGTACCATTTAACGTTAACAAACTAAATAAGCACAACAAAGTCAACATACTCAAGAGTTACTGTCACACATAAAGACAAGGGATACATACAAGGGACATGAATATGTATCAAAAACTAAGACAAGGGCCACATGAAAGGGACATAAATATGTCACAAAGATGGGAAATAAATATGTCATATCAAACACAACCAAGAGCCAAATGAAATGGACATATGGATGTTACAAATAAGGGACATAAATATGTCACATCAAATAAGGCTTAGGAGACACACACAATAGACAAACAAAAGGTAATCTATCATGTAAGTGAGTAACAAAATCAAGAAAGCATTAAAAATATAAATATTAGTCTACATCATCTATAAGCATCGATGTCACATCATAGTAGAATAACACATCTATGTAGCACTATGTAAGATATGAATAACTATTAAGACATGTAAGCAATCTAGATATATCAACATGGTATAGAGGTCATAAAAGATATAACCCATGATAGGGAAACCTATTAAATAATATCATTTCAATTAGAAAGGCCATTTAGTAGACAAAATTCATACATATATATGTCCATTTGTCGCCTATATGTCTTGCACCACACTCATATACCGTGGAATGAATGTGTGTATGAACATAATATTCTAGACTAAATTTGTGATATATTTCATATGTAAGTAACGTATTCCAATAAACATTTCATGATTAAGTCTGTTTCTTTTTTTAATATTTAATATTTTATTGTGTTTGTGAATATAAATTTTTATATATTTTAAATATTTAAAAATTGAAAAATGGATATCGATGATCCCTTTAATGGCAGGATCATGAGGATTTCCTACATCAAAAGCCATAACTTTTGATCTAGGATTCCATTTTAATATTTTTTTAAAATGGAGATATTCAAGAGTTCTATGTAATAGTAGGCTATAGTAGAAACTTTGTGGCTTTAAAAAAAAAACTATAACTTACCATGCAAAGGCCAAAAAATATATTTTAATTTTATATTTATCATTTAAAAAAAAATCATATTTAATTTTTTTTATATTAGAAATAAAATTTCTCACGAAGATTATCCTCAAGATTTAGAGAATAAAAGTTAGTTAGTTGGTCCATTTGAATTTGTATACAAAAATTACTAAAAGTAGAAAGTTTGGTCAATTCTAAAATTAGATTTTATTGTAATTGTGCATAAAAACTCTATCAACTAATTTTAAATTATTAAAATATTCTTATGTATTATTTAATAACTTTTGTTACTGAATTTTACACTATAATTTATTTTTGTATTTTGGAATTACTACATCTTTAGCCCCATCATAATGTTTGGAATTCCTACTAACCACAAAATTATGGAAAAAATATTTGTCCCTTATAATATATAATGCATCTTAGTATATAACTTATAATCCTATGTTTCTTGCATTATCTCTGAATAATATAGTTGCATCAATGCGTCTATATACTTATATAGATTTCTTGAATAAAAAATTAAAGCTTATTGATGCATGTAAAATATTTTAAAAAAACAAGTCAATGTTTTAATATAAATATTTTTATTTTACAAGTTTATAAATACATCCTAAATTTGGAATATCAAACTTTCTAAAATAAGAAATTGTATAGAATTAGAGATGTTTTTGATTCAAACAAATAATATAAAGTAAACAATTAAATTTGAATAAAATTACATAATTAATTATTCCCAACTTTTAATTATTTTGACTGCTTTTTTATTCTTCTCTTCTCCTCAAATTTTAATTGTTTAAGGTTTTAAGATTTAGGATTTAGGGTGATGGCTCTTTTTTTGTTTCAGGTTAAATTTTTATATGAAAAAAGATGCGTTAAAAAATATCGATATTCTTTTATCACAAACATGATACAAAAACTTTCTCTACCATACTACCATTATATATTATGCCTCTAAATATAATTAATGATACATCAAAAATTAATAAATATTAATTTTTTAAATAAATTATTTTAAAAATAATCTTAGAGTAAAAAATATTCTCGGCTAATTTTAAAACTTCTCTTAATCAATAATATTTTTTTGAAAATAATTTTTTATTTAAATATTTTCACCATAGTTAAAACTTTAGGAAATGACAAATCTTGCTACCGAGTGAGCAATGCAAAAGCATATATTTAAAAACTTGATTCCGTGATGATAATAGCTAACTTAGATAGGTCCTTTGTGGGTTAATAAATTCCCATTTAAAGTCATTCAATCTGAAAATCCAACTCACGTATTATATGTTTATGATGGCTATTAAACAAGTTGTTATCATAAGACAATGTTGTCGTCTTTATTAATAAAAAAATCTCGTTAATTAAAGAAAACGAGGGAAAACCAGGTACGAGAGATTGTAATATAAGCAACAAAAACGTGGGCGACGATTGTTTGTTATTTATGAAGGAAAATGCATTTTATAAAATTTTCAAATAATTTTCTTAATATTTCACTTTAAAATTATTATAAAAGTTTTTTTTTTTTTTTTCCCTTCATATTTGTTGGGTAATATATTTATTTATAATTATTTAATTTTACAACTATCAATATTAATGTGAAGATTTACAAATTTAAGTTGCTTTCTACCATTCATTCCTTGTCATCACAAATCTCAGTTTAATTATTTTTCTTTTCTTTAAACTCAATTCATGGAGGGATGAATTTGTGCATCTTATCACCTTCTTCCTCTTCTTCTACATTTTTCATAAAATATTTTTTTGTATCTTATTGATGTTTTAGTTCATATATTCTAGTAGTACTGGGTTATTCTACTATTTGTATGTGTTTTTGTGAATGTAGTTTATGACCTCTCTATGCCTTATCCATGGCATATTTCTCTCTTTCTTTGTTGATGTTCAATAAAATGAGGCATGAATGCCATTGTAATCATCCCTCAGCTCAGTATGAGGAAAATCTGCCTAAGTTTGTAGTTATGAGGAATGTAAGAGGTTAGGTGTTATATTCCCGATGAGTTCGGGGTGACCATTATAACCTTGTGTAGAGTTGACACAGAAATTAAAATGTTGAGATTCTTAGAATCAAACACTTAGAAAGGGTTCAAGGGTTTGAATTTTGATTACACCACAGTCATGGAATTGTTCAAAAATTCCAAGGGCTAATTAGTGTCACCTTGAATCTTATAAATAGCACCATTGTGAGGAAACTTAACACATTGGCAAGAAAAAAATATGACAACCCTCATACAATGAGTCCATGGCCTACCAACCAAGATATTGTAAGAAAGGGGGAAATTAAAGATCATAACCTTCACTCGAATAATGGTAGGTGGGACGGTAATAGGGAGCCACACACAAAGGGAAGCATTTTCCTTTGATCATAACCTTGACACTTGCTACGTGTGGACTTAAGATTAGAGTTGGAGTATACAAGGGTTTTAATGAAGTCAAGATAGGAAACATAAGTACTTGAAATATCATCAATCAAAGCACACTTGACTTCGCTGTCACCAATTTTAATTCTTATAAAGAGGTGAGAATCATCCACACAAAGTAAAATATCATATGGAATCATAGAAGCAATAATAAATTGGAGAGAGAAAGAAGTTTCCATTGTTTCATCAACATGTATAGACATCTCTTTGCATTATTGTAAGATGTTATCTTCTGACCCAGATAAGGTACCTTCACACCCTGCTAGGGGAGGATGGGGGATGTTCATTTTGAATTGGAGTTGCATAGGGAGGTTGTGATGATGTAGAGAAGGCCTCATGAGTTTTAGAAAGGGAATTTGACATGGGAGATTGGGAAGATCTGTGATAGGGTCCCATTCATCATAACCCATGAGTTGACTACTAGATAGATGTTTCTAATATTATACGAGATCCTCATAAGCAGGATTATAAGTTCATGTAAATTTATGTTGACAAGAAATGGTGGGTTTATTTTAGGGACAATTTGGTTAATTATTGTGAGAGGATGGAGTATCTGATTTAGGTTTATCTTGTGATGGATTTGAAGAAGTGGTATTATAAGGTTGAATATTATTGGTGATGGGTAAATATTTTAGAGAAATTCTATAAATGGTATTAGAGGTGTTATTTAATGGAGGTGTCAGAATTTGTTCATCAAACAAGATAAGATCCTCTTGCCCCGAATATGTTAGGTGAGTGGGGGAATAATCTTGGATAATATGAAAAGTGTGATATGATTGGTGCATGTGGGTAGGATGAGAATCAATTAAAGCATTTACCCGTCACATATTATTCATATTTACCATATTCTCTTTGGGAGTTTGGTCTATAAGACTTTCAATGTTACTATTCTAAGTAGTAAGTTTATCATTATTATTTTGATCGTTTGGAAGAGGATCTTTGTAAATGGCTAGATCAGCTCTATCCTAGTTTAAATATTGATTGTTTCTTTGTGTTTCATGAGATTTAAAGGAAATTTCGTAGAATTATTGATGATTATGAATGATGGAATCATTATCAAAATTTGAAACAAAAGGGAAATCCATAGCTAAGTTATGCAATTGCCTACAAGTCTCATGAGAGTGACCCCAACTAGCATGAAACCAACATAATTTATTTGGATCTTACAATGATTTCATAGGGCAAGTGGGATCAAGATATCATGGAAAAGACATTGGTAGATGCTTTTAGAATTTTTATAAGGATAATGGCCTAGGAACATTGATGTTATTTATTTGAGGAAATTGAGGATCAGGGGTGTGGTTTAAATGGGAATCTTTTTCCAAAGTAAGGATAGGAAAAATAGTGTGAATATTAGGAATGCTATCATAGGAATAAGTGACACCATCATTATTGTCATTACTATTTTTATTTTTAATGAGGATGTAAGTGCCTATAAGTGGTTTAGATGGATCAAACTGATGCATGAGAAAATCTTGGAACTTGGATTGGTCGAGGGCCTCTTCCAAAGTTCATAGAGAGAGAGAGTCCTAACCTGATATTACAACTTAGGATAATGAGCATTGGTGAATATATGAAAGAGGTTATCATCTGCCATGTTGTGTTCACACTTATTAGATAAGGTTTTCCTCCATTTGATGAAATCTTGTTCACTTTTCATCTCAAGTTGCTTGATATTAATAAAATCAGCTAAGTTATTCTCAAGGAGGTCATTAGTTTGAAACTCTTGTACTAGAATGTTAACTAGATCTTCCAAACTAGTGATGGAATGAAACTTTAGTTTATTATCCCAATCTAAAACATCTCCAAATAGGGGTTTTGCTAAGATCTTGGTGGTGGCAAAAGTGTTTAAGTTGACCCAATATTTGTATAAATTTCCAAATGTTTTTAAATGTAAGGTAGGATCAATTATCCCATTTTAACTAATGCTAGGGGTGATACCTCTTATATCTATTTTTTCAATTTGAGGCATAAGAAGTTTATTTTGAATATGTTTAATCATTTTGTTAACAAGAGGTGGTTGGGTAATAAGATATCCATGGGAATCCCTAAGGGGGAAACAAAGGGGAATTTTGATCGTACACTCTCCATTAAACCTATTGACGGTGATTTTATATGTGAATAAGGTGATTATACATTTTCATCATTTGGTTGGCATCATTAGTTTGGAAAGAATTCATTTTGTTAAGGTTTTGAGTGGTGTTTTTATTAGTGTGCACAACATGCAAAGCATTAGCATTGGTATTAATGACTTGGGTACCACTGTGAGTAGTGGCATGCATGATACTAGGGGCTTGAGAGGATGTTGGTAGAAAAGGAGGAACTAATGGAATGATTAACATATGTTTCCAAAGATTCACTAGTAGAAGGATTAGAAGAAAAATAATCACTAGTGGCATGATTACCATTGGTAGCAAATTATGCACTAGTGGAGTCATTGAGAAGGATGGGTCTTGGAAAAGGCCCACTAGATGTTGAACCTGCCATGTTAGTAGAGATACTTGGCATGGAGGTAGAAGAAATCAAGGAAAAAGAGGTCATAGTATGATAAGGGGTCAAAAGAGAAAGAATAGGTTGAGAACAAAATAAGATATTACCCCTAAATCCATGTGACAATTTGTAAGAAGGTGAATGGGGTTCATCTTCTTGACCACTTATCATAAGGATGTAAATAGTGGAAGGGTCTTTTCATTTATGTTGAGGAAATTAATTAATGAATAAAGGTGTTTATGAAGTATACTCTAATTTAGGCTGATCTTCTAAAGATAAAAATGGGTTACAAATTGAAGATGCATCAAGAGGAGTCCCATAATTTATAGTGTGAGTGGATAATGCACATTAATTTTATCTAAAGTGGAAGCCACAAGTTATTTACATGGAAACATATTAGGATTGGTAAATTTCATCATATCTATTAAGTTTAACTCTATGTTGTCCTCAAAAAGGAAGTTCATGATGAAATAAAATGGCTATGAAGAATAATAATGACGCAAATAAAAAGTTAGAAAATAGGATAAAGATTCGATCCATTCAAATGTGTTTCGTAACCTAATAGACTGATAAGGATACATAGTCATTCAGGTCAGCTATGTGTTGCATATAGGATAGATAAACAAGTTAATAAGGATACAAAGTCATATAGGTCGACTATGTACCATTGACTAAAGAACTGAAAAGGAGGATAAGAAGACACAGTCATGTAGATTGACTGTGTACCACCATAAAGAAGTTAAAGCATGGTCTATAATAGATTATATCAACCAAGATGTCAATGTTATAAAATAAGTTAAATTTTTTGTAGGATAGTTTGAAGAAAGAATGAAATAAAACACATAAATAATTGGATCAATGTGATTGATCCAATTGGGGCACATATCACAAACCTTGCATCATTATGGATAATGGAAGTTTTGAAATATAACACATAATTATCAAAGAGCAAACAATCAATTGAAAGGTAAATGCTAACTAATAGGTTATCCTAAGTGTTATTAGATTACAATAAAAGTTTTGATTTTAATGTGATAGGAAAGTTGGCTGAAATAGGGAACCAAAATGTTGTCTAAAGTTAGTTTCAAGACATTCAAGATAAACGTGATTTATATTAGAAATGGTGTTGGATTATTATTGGGACCTACCTCCTCACTTCACAATTCCATAATGATAAGGGTGTCAGGTTTTTTGACAGTATATACCATTAACCACGTATTTATACTTATCCAAAAAACTATGTTGACTTCCCCCTTGGTGATGAAATCTAAGTAGGTAGGCCTTGGAAAGTCAAATGTTTAAATGATTTTTGAATGTTAAGTGATTTGTTAGTGTGAAAAAAAGAGTAAAATAGTGTCACTAAAATGGTAATTTGAATAACTCCTTATTTAGACTATGTGAGTTACTATAAGCATACAATCAATTGAAAAGGAAATGTGATTTAATTACTAATAAATAGATGTTAATTCTTTGATTAAGAATAATAAAGAATCAATTTAGGCCACATTATATAAAAATAATACATAAAAAGTTCAATTGGGTCATTATTGTTTTACAAAATCGAGGTCTTTAAGAATAGAGTGAAATAGGTTGACTATGTCTCTCAGACAAAGGACAGACTATAGAACTAAGTCGATTAGGTCGATATAGTTACCTGTACATTTACAATTTTGAAGGCTACTAATTTGTGAAAAATAGAACTAAAATGCTGAATAGAGATGAGAAATGAACCTTGGTGGGATTCAATATGATTTATATTTAAAAAATTTATGTTATAGTGCTTAATTATTGCTTTCAAATTGTGAAAATATTATCGACTGGTTCAACCAAATTTTACAAAACCCTATATGTAGAAGAAGAATAACAAATAGAGTTAACCTGTTTGACAATGTTTATTGACCTATATGTTGATAGAAGAAAATTTAAAATAGAGTCAACCTATTTGATAGTCTATGTTAATTTATAACTGAAGAAGAATACTATGTCAAACTAATAAATCTAATTACCTGTAGTTGATGAATACTTGAACAAACATAACGTCTTTTTAAAATGACTGTGTGTTAAACCTATCCACATAAATTTAGAACTATATAGACTAATTCAATATAATACTACAAATACAATAAAATGATAAAAATGATGGCATCAAAGAAAACCTATAATGGTTAGATTCACATCAGGTTCACTAGAATGTATGTAAAGTGAAATTCAATTGACTTATAAATCAATCTTGGCTTCGAGAAGATAAATCCTACTTACACTTATGATTGTTGATACATTAAATATTTGATGCCATGACCAAGATAGATCTATTATACCAAGTACAGGGATCTTTTACCATAATAATATCACTAGGGAGGGTTCCAAAGGCTCCAATCAAGAAAAACAATGCAATAACCCTAACTAGGTCCTACGTTTTCATAATCATTAATGTACAAATGAATAATGTAAAGTAAAAGTATAATCTAGTGCTCACCAAAACTTTTGGCACAAAGTGACCTTAAAATTAAACATGTATAGAGGACATATACTCACGTCAATGTATAGAAAATTTTAATGTTTGGGAGATAAGTACAAATGCAAATCTATCTACTCTTAGAAAGTAGGATTAAAGTTGGGAACACTTACGTTTGAAGATGAACCCATCAAACCTCAATCTCTACCTTAGCCAATGTGATTCACAAGAGGTCATTGTGGTAAGTAAGGATAATAAGGATGAATCAGCTCTAGGCTGCACAACATATCAATGCATCCACAAGACTTCTCCATGAGATAATATCCATAAATCTAAAGAAAGTATGAAAACCTACGCTATGCTCCTCAAGTAGAATGGTGGATAAGTAGAAGAAAAATATATATATATCTACTTATTCTCTTCTCTTTTTAAATGATGAAATTATTTTGTATATATATCTTAATCTAACCCTAATTCCTTCCAAATGTTTAGCCAATAGAGTTAGCCGAATCATCTATGTATCATTATTGACAAAAACAAATTAGGTCCTAGCCTATGTCAACCAAAGATTGACCTAGACCCTAAATGAGTTTTATAATTAGAGTGTAGATTTGATGGGTTAGACAATGTATCATAAATTTTAAAAAAGGATTTTTAATCTGAGAAATATTTTATGTGACAATTCAGGTGATGGTTCTACCCCAATTGGTGGCAGAACTTCTAGGAGCCATAACTTTTGCACCCTAGCTCTATTTGATTCCCCGTTTAAATTGTTGGAAAGCTAAGAATGAGGAAAACGCCATGATATGGCATGAGATACACTCAATGGGTTTTGATCTCCAAAAACTAAATTGAATTACCCCAAATTTTAATTTTAGTAGTGCATTATAAAAATAATTTCTAAAAATAGTAATTCTTCGAATTCTGTATTGTTATAAATCATGAAAGTCAAACCACTTAATATCCATTGAGATTGGTGACCTTCCACATCTTCCTACCTTCGAAATGTGTATAAATGAAGATGTAATCTAAAATGGAAATTAGACATCTCTTCTCAAAGATAGGCATATGTTTGGGTCTAAATATTTGATCAATAAAACATATCTTCTCAAAGAGATCATCATTGCAATTATGTTGTTCGCGTTTCTTCAATTATCTTTCAACTAAAGATTCTAATTTTTGGATCAATTTTAGTCTAGAAAAGGGCTAATGAAGATATAAAATGACTAGATGATGATGCAAATCTTAGGACAATGTTTTTAGGAGATGGTTGTGTAGATAACAAGTGGTAATGAAAGAATAATAATCTTTTAAAATACCAATGATCTACCCACCCCTTTCTCAATACACCTTTCAAGGCATGCACCCAAAGAGATTGAAAATTTATGAGTTCTTAAAAGAGATAAAGCATCTGTAATTGATATAGTTTAAAAATATTATGTGTATACACATTAAAAAACAGACATCCCAAATTGTAGAAAAAATATTTTTCAGAAGTTGAAATTGATGATTTCTATGAAATAATTTCTCCAATATCCAAGATGAATTACATTAGGCTATTAATCTCCTTGGCTACAAGACATGGATGGAAAGTCCATCAGATGGACAATAAAAGTGCCTTTTTTTCGTGGAGACTTCTAGGAATAAATATACAATTTCTAACCTCTAATGTCCATGAAGAGTGATAGCTCTATACTTATGTGCATATTTAAAAAATCCTTATATACTTTCAAACATTATTATATAGCTTCGTATGATAATAATGACACATTCTAAATAAAATATAGATTTACATGAAATTCTTGTCACCCCACATTCTATACAAATAAATTAGATTAGAAACTCCTAATTTTTTCCCTCTATGTCAACAACATAATTATCATAGGGGGTTCCAATAATTTTATTCATAACTTAAAATCTCAATTAATGAAGTATTCTGAGATGACTGACATAGGCTTGTTATATTTTTTGTCTTAAAATTTCATAGTCTAATAAAATAATATTTGTTAATCAATAAAAGTATGTTCAATACATACTCAATTGCTTCAACATGAAAGACTGAAAGTCTTCCCAAAGTTATTATCAATATGGATTCAATATTTCAACCACCTATTCTTCTCCTTTAGTTGATGGTATGCTCTATGGTAAATTAGTTGTAAGTCTTCTAGTTTTGACTCATACTTTTCCTAATCTTACATTTGTTATTAACTTGGTATCATGCTACTATTAGGATCCCTCAAGAAAGTCATTGGAAAGTTTTAAAAGATGTTTTAAGGTTATTCATAATAATAATAACTATGGGATCTGGTACAAGTAAGGTGTAAAAGCCTCAATTTGTAGTTACACTTTTGGTGGGAACACATCAATTTTTAGCTACATAGATATATTTTAGGTAAGAAATATAGATAATTGTAAGTCAACCATATGATACATCTATCATCTTGGGGAAAGTATCATGACTTGGTCTTATAATAAGTAAGATAATGTTTATTTATCTACTATAGAAGATAAATATAATGGAGGTTTTATTGTCATTCATGATTTGATTTTAGATTTGACACTTGATTTCTAATCTTGGATTTCCACATACCCAACTACATCACTTTGGTGTGATAACTAGAGTGTTATCCAAATTTATTGTAACCCATTGGAAAACCAAAACATAAATCAAATTGAGATACACATGAATTATAATTAATAATTAATATATATATTTTATCTAATGTTTTATCAAATAGACAATTAGGCTACATACATCTTCAAAAAACACTTGATTAAAGCCCAATTAATTCAAGTCAAGGAAATTTTTGAAGTGAATGAATGTTGCATCAAGGGCAAATAATTCCATTATTATTCCATCATTCTCTTCATCGTTGGTCATCTTAAGGGGGATGTTAGTGTATTTAATTACTAATACACTATCATTTTGTTTGAATATGGACTTGTAATATTCATTGTAATATGATTCATGGAAAATCACTAAGTGCTGCACAATTATGCATAAACAATTATTATATAAGAGTATATATCAAGTTTTTGACTTTATTAACTTCTAATATTAATAGTAAACTCTTATATTATTAATATTTTTTATACAAGTTAACTAATCTCCATGATTTATCTCTAGCCTCCATATCTATATAAGAACATAGATAGCTAAGTATTGAAGAAATTCATTATGGAAGATAGTTATTATTATTCTAGTAATTTAATGTAGATTCTTTTAATCTAAATAAGTAGTCATGCTACATGTGTAAAATTTTTGAGTTATTTTTATTAAATATTTCACTAGTTTATATTATTTCATGTATTTTAGGTTTATATCTTATGATACCTAATATGATAATCAATACACAAAATGATTAAACTGAAGGTTTATAAATGACTGTGCAAGATAGTAAAAATATTAGAAATAGATGATTATGTTCATGTATGTGTGTAACAAGAAAAGAAAATATAAAAGTCATAAGGCAATAGATAGGTGAGAGAGAATGGGGGGTTATGAATATATTTGTGCACACAAGTCATATGTGGTAAATATGTGTCAATATTTCATTCTCAATTACTTAATAGCATATTTTATTATTTAAAACTTCCCCCCTTTTATTATTTTAATAAAATTACTAGAGTGAAAGTATAATTATATATATGGTTGTGTGCAATGAACTTTATCTTAGGTAAGAATATCCAGTTGTATGGTCATTCAACATAAAAAATTGAAACAAACATGTAGTAGCCAATGACCGTAGATTCAAACTTGAAATATGACTTTGAATTTTTAAACTTAAGGAGCAAAGAAAGAGTGACAATATTCATGCTCTCACCATGACACATGATTCAATTGTATAGTTTCAATCAAATTCCCTCAAGTTCACTCAATCTGAAATATATGCATCATTGAAAGAGAATGAACAATGTCTGTGACCCCATCAAGGCCTTAGTTTCAACAAGTGTGAAGTGGAATGACAACCATTTTTCATTCAAATTGTAAATTATATTATTTTGTATTTTCATTAAATAATATCATGCATCACGAATATTAAAATGTGTATATGTACATGAGCCAATATCATGTCTCATAAATTTTAAAGTGTGTATATGTGCACGTTAGAACATATATCATGCACCTTGAATCTTATACCAAGTGATAAAGGATTATTTGCATGTATATGTTTAATTTGAGAATATGTATCTCAATTTTTTGTATATATGAAAACATTTAATCCATGCTTATGTAAACACACTGTGTAGATTGTATTGTTGTGTATTTTCATAAAATAATAGCATGAATCTTAAAATGTGCATATGTGCATGAACTAATATAATGTCTCATTAATTTGAAAGCGTTTATATGTGTATGAACCTATATCATGCATCCTAAATCTTTTACCAAGTGATATAGCATATTATGCATCTATATGCTAAATTTTAGAACATGTATCTCAAAGGTTTATATATATGAAAACCTTTAATTCATGCCTCTCTCTCTCTCTCTCTCTCTCTCTCTCTCTCTCTCTCTCTCTCTCTCTCTCTCTCTCTCTCTCTCTCTCTCTCTCTGTGTGTGTGTGTGTGTGTGTGTGTGTGTGTGTGTGTGTGTGTGTGTGTGTGTGTGTGTGTGTGTATTGAAATATTTATAAATAGAATGCATATACATGGAATATATCATCATAATATGCAAATATATGTTATGTAACTGAACCATTTGATATCTAAACCATTTTAAATATCCAAAATCTATATTCTAGCTTGGGTTTTAATTTATGGAGGTTTATGTATCTATGATAAGACCACTACAATGCCCCCATTTGGAGATGAGGTATGTGTCCTTTAAGTTATCTCAAAATAAGAACTAATTGAGTTGTGTTGTTAAAACTTAAAATATAAATATTAATGTTTTAAGTTAGCCTTAGATTAATATTAAAGGGGTATATAGAAACAAATTGACACAAGGATAATATTCATATTTATAGCATGCCAATTATATGTTAAACTTAGATATAAGTATACACTAAATTTATTGTATGGAAATAGTATAAATATGTAAATTAAAAATATGTTAGATACAACAATGAATCCATGCCTATGTAAACTATGTGTAGGTTGTATTTTTTTGTATTTTAATGAAATAATATCATGCATCACAAATATTAAAATGTGTATATATACATGAAAAAATATCATGTCTCATGAATTTTAAAATGTGTATTTATGAATGAACCTATATCATGCACTTTGAATCTTGTACCATGTGATATAGGATATTATGCATCTATAAACTAAATCTAAGAACATGTATCTCAAATGTTTATATATATGAAAATTTTTAATTCATGCCTATGTAAACTCTTTGCGTGCGTGCGTGCATGTGTTCTTGTGTACATGTGTGTGTGTGTGTGTGTGTGTGTGTGTGTGTGTGTGTGTGTGTGTGTGTGTGTGTGTGTGTGTGTGTGTGTGTGTGTGTGTGTGTGTGTGTGTGTGTGTGTGTGTGTGTGTGTGTGTGAATTTATACTTAAACTTATATAAATTCACTGCATATGCATGTAATACATCATAATTTATAATAATATATAAATATATGTTATGTAACTAAATAATCTAATATCTAAACTATTTTAAATCTCTAAAATCTATATTCTGGCCTAGTTTTTGTTTATGGAGGTTTATGTCTCTATGACAAGCCCATTACAATGCCTCCATTTGGAAATGAGTATGTGTCCTATAAGTTACTCATCTCAAAACAAGAACTAATTGAAGCATGCTGTTAAATCCTAAAATATAAATATAAGTGTTTTAAGTTTGCCTTCGAATAATATTAAAGGGGTATATATAAATGAAATGGCATGAGAAAGATATATTAGATCTATATCATGCTAATTAGATGTTAAACATAGATATAAACATACACTAAATTTATTATGTTGAGATAGTCTAAATATAGAAATTAAAATAATGTTAGATATAAAAAAGATAAATAACTGATGTACTAAGCTTGTTCTTATACTATTGAAATTTTAGATCTAGAAAAGGTAGAAAGCAAGCTAGAAAGAAATTATGGAATAGTCATTATATTTTAGATCAAACGCTTCTAACTCTCTAGACAGTAACATCATCATGAAACGGTTTCATCGATGCTACTAGCAGGGTTTGATGTTAGTATCTTATATATAATACCTATTGAAATAGGATACGACCACCTAGATGCTTCTAAATTTTTCTTTCCATTCATTCTGGTGGATTTAGATATGGGTTATGGGTATTTACTACTTGTGAAATTGTGAAACCCTAGTTCTCCATCTTCATGGTGGTCATAGGGGAAATGGGTTAGTGGGCACACAATGTCAAGCTAACCCCAAAGACCTCAATATCAAATGGTGCTATCTAGATAGTCAATACTCTAAAGAAGGCCTTAGACTGATGTAGTGCTCCCCTATGTGTTGGTTTGTGTTTGAATCATGTAATATGTGTAAATTAATAACAATAGTGACCTATCTTATAACTTGGCAAATATGGCTCTTGGGATGATCCTTTAGCACTTCAAACTTGTAGATGTGCAATCCCTATCATTGGTATGGAAATAGGTAAGATTTGTATAATTGAATGCTTGATAAAATCTTTTTGATAAGTTTGCTTGGTACCTTTGGTCTTTTTGTAGGTTTACTTAGGTGAGGAATGAATGCGGGTTGATCTTATATTTTTATCAATTCCTTTGGATAAGTAACTCACATAAATAACTTAGGATGACTACTAGGATATGTTTCATTTACAAATTAGATGACTTTAGAGTACTGGCCACGTGTGTTGAGCCATGACACTAACATCGGGGTTAGTGTTTATCTTGGACTTTAGTTTCTAGGGAGCAAGAAAGTAGGTATATGTTTAAAACTTATAGAGATGGAAGATAAGTACATTTTAAGCTTTCTAGGAAAGATAGAAAGGCTTGAGTCATCAACATAAGACTAGTTAGACTAATAGAGAGGCCAATGAATAAAATATATAGTATATGTGAGGCTTGTAAAGCTGATAAATTATCAAACTAAGAGGAAGATCCAAGGTGTGAGTTCTCCAAGTATAGAAGACTGAGGTGTTATATAATCTATAAACAATGTTTACACATATCATGTGTAAAGAAAACATCATGAATAATCATATGAACATATAGATGTTATGATATCATAACAATTTTTATGTCAATAAAGGTGTGTATATAACATATGTAGTAAAAATAATATAAGTGTCATGTCTAGATAGATGTTTCAATGAAGCATGCACTAGTAACCATCACTAAAGAATAACTAAATAAGATTATGTAGTAAAAGTTAATAATATGGATCATGGCACCATTCAATGTTAACAAGCTAAATAAACACAACAAAGTCAACATACTCAAAAGTTACTACCACACATAAGGGCCAGGGATACTTACAAGGGATGTGAATATGTATAAAAAATCTAAGCCAAGGGCCACATTAAAGGGACACACATATGTCACAAAGAATGGAAATAAATATGTCATATCAAATAAGTCCAAGGGCCAAGTGTAATGGACATATAGATGTTACAAATAAGGGACACAAATATGTCACATCAAATAAGGCTTAGGGGACACACACAATAGATAAACGAAAGGTATTCTATCATGTATGTGAGTAACAAAATCAAGGAAGAATTAAAAATGTAAAGATTAATCTACACCATCTATAAACATCTATGTCACATCATAACATAATAACACATCTATGTAGCACTGTGTAAGATATGAGTAACTATTGAGACATGTGTAAGCAATCTAGATATCTCAACATGGTAGAGAGGTCATAGAAAGATATAACCTATGATAGGGAAACCTATAAATATTATTCTAATTTAGAATGGTCATTCAGTTGACAAAATTCATACATATATATGCCCATTTGTAGCCTGTATGTCTTGCATCACACTTATATTCCATGGAGTGAATGTGTGTATGAACATAATATTTTAGACTAAATTTGTGATATATTTCATATGTAAATAATGTATTCTAATAAACATTTCATGTTTAAGTCTCTTTTTTTTTAATATTTAATATTTTATTGAGTTTTGTGAATATAATTTTTTGTATATTTAAATATTTAAAATTTGATATTGCAGACCGATGATCCCTTCAATGGCAAGATCATGAGGAGTTCTTACATCGAAAGCCATAACTTCTGATCTAGGATTCCATTGTAATCTTCTTCTTTTTAAATGGATATCTTCAAGAGTTCTATGCAATAGTAGGCTATAATAGAAGCTTAGTGACTTTTAAAAAAATATATAACTTACCAAGCAAAGGCCAAAAAATATATTTTAATTTTATATTTATCATTTAAAAAAAAAATCATATTTAATTTTTTATATTAGGCATGAAATTTATCATGAAAATTATGAAAAAAGTATTTGTCCCTTATAGTATATAGTGCATCCTAATATATAACTTCTAATCCTATATTGCTGCATTATCTCTGAATACATCAATGTATCTATATACTTATATATTTATTGAATAAAAAATTAAAGCTTATTGATGCATGTAAAATATTTTAAAAAAATAAGCCAGTGTTTTAATATAAATATTTTTATTTTACAGTTTTATAAATACAATTCAAATTTGGGATACCAAACGTTTTAAAATCAAGAATTGTACAGAATCATAGACGTTTTTGATTCAAACAAACATTATAAAGTTAAAAATTAAATTTCAATAAAAATACATAATAAATTAATAAATTATTCCTAACTTTTAATTATTTTGATCACGTTTTTATTTTTCTCTTCTCTTCAATTTTTAGTTCTTTAAGGTTTAAGATTTAGGGTTTAAGGTGATGGCTCTTTTTTTGTTTCATGATAAATTTTTATATGAAAAAAGATGTGTTAAAAATGTCGATGTTCTTTTTTCACAAACATGATACAAAAACTCTTTACCATACTACCATTGTATATTATACTTCTAAATATAATTATTGATACGTCTAAAATCAATAAATATTAATTTTTTAAATAAATTATTAAAAAAAAATATATATATATAATAAAAAAATATTCTCATCTTATTTTAAAACTTTTCCTAATCAATAATATTTTTTGAAAACAATATTTTATTAAAATATTTTCACCATATGAAATGACAAATATTGCTACCAATTGAGCAATGCAAAAGCATATATTTAAAAACTTGATTCCATGATGATAATAGCTAGCATAGATGGGTCCTTTGTGGGTTAATAAATTCCTATTTAAAGTCATTCAATCTGTAATCCAACGCACGTATTATATGTTTATGATGGCTATTAAACAAGTTGTTATCATAACATAATGGTGTCGTCTTTATTAATTAAAAAAAACGGGGGACAGGTACGAGATATTGTAATATAAGCGAGAAGAAAATAAACAAAAACGTGGGCGACGAATGTTGCGTGAAGGCATTAAATATGCGTGGAAGCTTTTGACTAAAGCCACGTCATATTTAGACCATGTGGTCAGGAGTGAACTAAAAACTAGAATTTGTAATGCTAAATTGACTTTCTAGTCCTTGACAAAAGGTTGAGAGAAATATATTTCTCTAGAGTAAAATAAATACGGCCATACAAGCATCAAATTTACTAAACTGGCGTCAAATTTGATGGCGTTACAAACACAGCAGGTTGTTAAAATGTTTGTTATTTATGAAAGGAAAATACATTTTATAAAATTTTGAAATAATTTTCTTAATATTTCGCATAAAAATTATTATAATATATATTTTTTATTTTGTAATATTTATTGGTTAATATATTTATTTATAATAATTTAATTTTACATTTATCAATATTAATGTGAAGATTTACAAATTTAAGTTGCTTTCTACCAATCATTACTTGCTATTACAAATTTCAGTGTAATTATCTTTCTTTTCTTTAAACTCAATTCTTGGAGGGATAAATTTGTGCATCTTATCACTTTCCTCCTCTTCTTTTATATTTCTTGTAAAAAAATTTTTGTATCGTATTGATGTTTTAGTTTATATATTCTAATAGTACTGGATAATTTTATTATTTGTATGTGTTTTTGTGAAGGAGGAAGTGGTGTATGTATTATGATAGTTAATATGAATAAATATAAACCCTCTATGTGACCTAGTGTTCAATGAGTATCGCCAAGTCATTTCTCATGAATGGTAAATTCCATATATTACCTTGACATTATTTGTCGATCATCAATCCCTCAATATGGTTGGGTCAACTATGAGGTCCCCATGATTTCTCCTTTTATGTTGTTGCTCCTTACAAATGATTAGGTTTAAGCTAAATCCATAGGTGATTAGAAATTCCAACTCAACTTTAACGATGCAAAAGACAAACCACTTGCCATGCTTAAAGCATTCACCCTTAGCCTCAAGTATTTCTATTTCCTCATCCTCATTGATGGCTGCAATTTCCTTGAATCCCACCACCATATCTCACTACAAAGTCTCAATAAAATACATATGTGTGGCTTGCATCAATGATTTGAACCTAAACTTATCAACATCTCTTCTTGTGAAAAATGTACATGGCTTATAAGAGTGTGGGATTTGCCTTTTACAAGCTTCAATATCATTTCATGAGATTATGTGGCAAATGTTAAATGTGCAAACCCACTATTTTCTCTCACCTCTCTATGAATGCTTGCCATAGAGCTTAAAATTACATCTATGATGATCAAATCAACCTCATTACATGTTATATCACTAACAATCTCAGAAACTTATGCCCTTGTAGATGACCAATTTTTTTATTCTTATTATATACTTCAAGGTTTAAACACCTATGGCATTGCATTCATGTAAAATTTAATATTATAATAATTGATGAAATTGTAATTGTAGCTTTTAATATATTTTTTTGTTGGCATATATATTGTTAGTAGTCATATTATTAAGTACATATTAAAAATATTAGATATGTACTTTAGTTGTATTGTAACATAACCAATGTTTAGTTAAGTAGAAGTATTTTGTAGGTTATGCTCAATTTCAATCTTTTTATTTTTTAATTTGATCTAGATAATAAAATTAATTTTTGGTGTTATGTTAGATTGTGATTTTACATGGTAAAGCAATGCTTATGGAAGGATGTATTTTATATTTCATACTTACAATTGGAAAGGTTGATATTTTGATGTTGTGGCAGTAATTAGGAAGGGCGATATCTTGATTGAATATCTGGAATTAGGAATACCACTATCTTGACAACATAGTTGTAACTCTGAAGGACAATATTTTATCAGTATTTAGTGGTCAGAATTACTAATAACTCTAGAGAGTCAAACCAAAAGAGTTAATTGTTATACAAAAAAATAATGTTATCTAATAATTTTTAATATTTAAACTATTTAAGTATATCATTTAAAATTTTTGATTGTTTTAATAATAGAAAATAAAGATTGTGAGCTAAATATAATTTTATCAAGCATACCTTACTTGATGAGTCCATCTAAGGAATTTAATTCTTTAAAGTCTTAAAATAATATATAATAGTTATAATTTACTTAACAAAGTATGTACTTTGTTCAGTGTAATTATTTTTTACCAAAACATGTAATTAATTTATTTGTTAATTGAAGTACAATTATTTTATATAATTTTGTATTGTAGAAGGGTCAGAAAATTATATATTATTTAAGGATTAAATTTGACTGTCAATTTTTTATATCATAAAAAAATACAGTCAAAAATATTTATTTAATATTACTTTTTAAATATTAACATCGTTTTTAATTAAAAAATAAAAAAATATTAAAAACCACACATTTATTATTGTGTCTTAGGACTGTTTGATAATGGACTTAAAATTTTACCTTACATTCAATAAAGATGCTTAAAAAATCAAAAGGCGTCAAATTTGATGTCGAGGTTGCTAAAACGGGCAGAACTAATATGTTGTAAAAGCGCGTAGCACCAGGTTTGGAGACGCGTTGTAGGTAGCTGTTTTCATTAGATTTCTATTCAAGCTTGGCTAAGGGTAGTCGTATGTGACAGATATTAGTTCGATGGTGAGGACGGCACCTCATCAATAGGAAAGACGAGAGAGATCAAGCCAAGTTTTTGAAGGCGTTCACATTGTTGAGCATTGTATGCGAAAATGGATAGGAATGGGGGGATCAATAATATCAAGGCGAATATGGATCAAAGTAATGGTGCTTTGTCTGTTTACAAGTTGGAGTTGGAGCACACCTGCTGCTCAAAGGAAGATGGGAGCTTCTGTTGGAAAACGCTGGAGTTTCTGCAATGCATATGACGCTCTTACATACCAACAAAGTGCTCATCTTCGACCAGATGCTCGCCGATCCGTCGCAGATCGCCAGAACTGACCTGCCCTGTAATGAGAAAACTGCATCTACAACGGAAGATTGTTGGGCACACTCGGTCCAATACGACATCGCCACCAATATTGTGACACCTCTGCACGTTGTAACGGACACCTTTTGTTCTTCGGCCTCCTTTACTAGCAATGGAACGCTAGTGCAAACTGGCGGGTGCAGCAACGGCGACAGGGTTGCTCGCTACTTCAGACCATGCTCAGACACATCCTGTGACTGGGTCGAATCCCCAACACTGCTGTCCTCCAGAAGGTGGTATGCTTCTAATCAGATCTTGCCGGATGATCGGATTATCGTCGTGGGAGGCCGCAGATCGTTTAACTATGAATTTGTCCCAAAGCGACCCGGCGAGGGGGCCTTCCATCTCCCATATCTGGTAAAGACTAATGTAGCCAAGGAGGAGAATAATCTGTGTCCGTTTCTACATCTGTCTTCCAACGGAAATCTGTCTATCTTCGCCAACAGGGATTCCATTTGCTCGACTACAACAAAAACCAGGTGCTCAGAACATTCCCGACCATACCGGGTGGCGGCACACGGAATTACCCTTCTTCCGGTTCTTCCGTCATGCTCCCGCTCCACTCCGACAACAAATTTCCGAAGGTGGAGATTTTCATCTTCGGAGGAGCGTCCGATGGAGCCTTCAAGAAGGCCACATTGAATCAAACGTTCGTGCAGGCATTGAAGAGCTGCGGGAGAATGGAGATTACATCTCAAAATCCTCAATGGCAAATGGAGGACATGCATAGCCCTAGGGTAATGAACGACATGCTTATCCTTCCTACCGGAGAGGTTCTGATAATCAACGGTGCCAAGCAAGGAGCCTCCGGCTGGCAATCTGCAAGGGAGCCCGCCATAAGCCCCTTTCTATACAGACCCGCTGAAGCCCTGGGGAAATCGGTTCAGAGTGCTGGAACCCACAAAAATCCCTCGAATGTACCATTCTACGGCAAATATTCTTCCAGACGGACGGGTGCTGGTGGGTAGAAGCAACTCCAACTTTGGATACCGTTTGTCTGGCGTGCCCTTTGCCACCGAACTTCGAGTGGAAGCGTTAATTCCTTATTACCTGCATTCCAACAATGACCCGAAAAGGGCGACCATCACCTCTATTTCGGCAAGTGAAATCAAGTACGGCTCCAAATTTGTAGTCCGCTTTGCTTTTGCCAGGCAACCCAGCTCCGATCTTCATTTTCATGTCTACGACCCTCCGTTCACGACACACACGTGGTCAATGAACCAGAGAATGTTGTCGTTGGCAGCCACAGCAATCATCAAAGGAAGTGGTGGATATTTGGTGGGTTTGACGGCTCGTCCAAGTCCGGTGGCTGCTCCTTCAGGGTAGTATCTCCTCACCGTTGTCAATGGAGGTGTTCCCAGCAAGGCAGAATGGATTCGTTTCATTAATTAATTGGAAGGGACACCACTGGATTTTTATGAATGTATGTGGTAGCTGTTAATATTCTTTCTCCACTGTAGATTGTTAGAAGAAAAGAGAGGAGATGCTCCCTGGTCCATGCAACATGGTTGTTTAATAAGTTTGCAAATTGAAGCTGGAGGAGCAGTGTAAGGAAGAAACTTGTGTAAGAAATTATTTATTCTTTGTAGACGCACAACTGTTTTTAAATGTATTAAAATTGAAGCTGGTATAAGATATTATTTATTCTTTGTGGACGGAAAATTGATTTTAAATTTATTGCAATTATAAAAGCCGGGGCTATCTAAGACGGGTGCCTCTGTTACTGCCCCCTTAAAAAAATTCGCAGTGTCAAAAATATGAAACAAGATCATGTTAAAAATCAATCCAACACACCTAAATTCTTTTATATTTTCACAGGGTAACATATAAAAGTATTATGCTGGTAAGGTAAAAAGGGAAGAAATATGGGAATTGTCATAAAACAATTATGCTTCACCTAATCTTTAAAAAACATCGAATGAGTACATAACCTAGATGAGACGGGTGCATACTTTTCATGTACAGTGTGAGGGTAGTGATTGATGTGATCTATTTACGTTTTAAGTTTTAGAGGAAAAGATTTGATATTATGTGGTTATGTTTAGGGTGTAAAAATATATTATATGATATTGAAATTTTAAATATAAAAATTCAATCATTAAGAATATATAATTCTCAATTTATTATTTAAAAAAAAAAAATTAGTTTAGTTTTATTTTTTATAGTGTTATGGTTTTTTGTATTTATAAGAATTGATTTTTCATGATTTTTTTTGGTGAACCAAGTAATTTTATTAATATTGATTTTAAATTTATTTAGTATAAAATAAGTTTGCACTAAAATATGTAAATAGGTTTTCAATGTATATATGGTTTATATGTTGAGTTGTGATTGGCTTTTACGTACATTATTAAATATAAATTAAATAAGAGTGACGTAGTCGCCAGTCCCTATCTTAATAGGAAATGGTTTTAACAAGTATATATAGTGATTAGAAATATATTTTGAAAGAAAATGAAGTGAGAGAGTCCAAAGATTCATATAAATTCTTATTTAATTAAACTCGTAGCAGCTAGTACTTGTATTAATGGGAAAAAGAGTTAACAAGTATGCAAAGTGACTGTTTCATGTTTATAGTATGTTTGAAGAATTTATTAGATTCAGCTACATAAATTCAATGGAGACTATAAATAATATTTTGTGAAGCCATTACTTATTATATGCATTCTTTGATGAGTCTAAAAATGGCATCATATTTGCTCTGGAAGCTATCGATTATTCTATACATTGTCTAAATAGTTCAAAATAAAGTTATGCAATTATGGGGTGGGTGTTCGGATGGTGGCTCTTATTTGTTAGACTGAAAGACATAAATAAAGCACATTGAACACCACGTATAATAATAATAATAATAATAATAATAATAATAATAATAATAATAATAATAATAATAATAATAATAATAATAATAATAATAATAATAATAATAATAAGAAGTTGGGGAGGGTAGAACTCTTTATATAATATTTTATATAAGTTGATATTATGAAAAATGATAAAAATAAAAACCTAATTATTGGTTATGAGTTTATAATAAATGTATAGATAGACCATCCATAAAAAAAGTCATGGTAAAGCATTATGCTTTTTATAATGTATCTTTAACTTTTAGAATTCTAATTTTGTGTTTTTTATTTTAAGAATCTCACTTTAATATGACTTTAAGCCACATAATTATTTGTTATTATATTTTGAGGACTTAATTATTGATATTTTGTTGAATTTTATAGTTAAATATTTGAAAATGATTATAGTAATTTAATATCCTTTATCCTTTGTCTATCTCGATTGATTTGATAGAAGGGAGATATAGATTCCCTAAGGTCTTACATTTTATACTCTTCCCATGAACATTTATACATGGAAATCATCAATATCTTTATGTGTTTTTAATGCCTTGTGTTGTGCACAATAATAGATGGTAAGAATATAAATACAGTATGAATATGACATACTATCTATAAACATTAAATTAATAAAAGTCATGAAATTTTCTCAAATGTAACCATTATTTTTCGACAATTTGTTTACCAACATAGTTAATGGAGGATAAATATTATACTTCTTTACTCAGTCCTCCTAGTGATTTGGTTGAGGAAATGGCTCATGTTTACAGCTCTTAATATTTTTCCAAGGTTAGAGCATTGATTTTTAGTAGTGAAAATTATGTAGTGGCAAGGACATTTCACATTATTGAGCTAGACTAGAAGTGATTTGATTGCCATTGAACATGTCTCTTATCAGTGTTTACCTAATGCCCAGTGTAAGGTAAATCTAAAGGGGGGCTTATTTGACCTAATCATCTCATAATAAAAAATAATGGTGTGAGAATTAAATAATATTTCATCCAAACTTTGCTTTAATTAATTTTTGTCATGTCAATTCACCTATTACACCTATTTCCATATATGATCAAATAAAAAATTAAAAGTGCATACTTGAGTTAAATATTATTCACACTTAAAACCCTTATAACTACTCCCAGTAATTGTTCATCACTCTAAAAACAATTGACTCTTTTTCATCACTTGCTCTTATTTTGAAAAATTCAATAATGTATATACTTAAACCTTGAATATTCATTTTTTGTAAATTAGTCACAAAAAATTCTTACTAGTTCAAAGTAGTGAATTAAATTTATTGTTGTCCCCTATTTACACATGTTTTTATATTTATATATTAAATGAGTTATCTTATTTATTATTATTATTATGAAATATATGAACAAAAATATTATTAAAATAAATAATTATTATACTTTATCATCATTAAATGACATAAACAAATATGAATGAAATCTAAAAAGTAACAATTTACCTTATTATTTATTTTATCTAAATTAATAAAATAAATATCATATACAATCAAACAATATAGTCTATTGAATTTTCATATTTAAGATTAATAATCAAAAGATCTATAAGGATCCATCTAAATCATCAACAACTCCATTAGCATCCAAGAACATGTCAAGATCAATGAAATAGATAAATTTTGATGAGCGGTAAAGTTGTGTATTATC
This sequence comes from Torreya grandis, assembly GCA_037957365.1. Lineage (NCBI taxonomy): Eukaryota > Viridiplantae > Streptophyta > Pinopsida > Cupressales > Taxaceae > Torreya > Torreya grandis. Next base: position 255,151 of record JARHVA010007985.1, on the reverse strand, counting down.
ATCAGTGAGGTGAAACCCATGGTCATTCCTTAAAATGACCATAAAAATATGATTGTCATTGTGCTTATTCCTCAAGGTGACCATAACTGGATGATTATAAACATTCTCACTCTCCAAGGTGAAAAGAGGTAGATGATTATCACTTGATCACTCCACATAGTGATAAGAAGAAGATGATTAATAACATGGTCATCCCTCAAGATGACCATAAGAAACATATATTTATCATGATAAATCTCTAGGTTGACCATAATACATGGCCACTTCCTAAAATGACCATGCAATGTTGACAAGCAATATAGAGTAATGGTAATAATTGATTGGTCTTCTCATTTTAAAATTTTTAATAAATTTTAGTATTTGAAGAGTGAGATCTCATGAATGCATAAAAAGGGTTGTGGGCTTAAAAATTAGAGTTAATGAGTTTAACCCTTATTGAAAAGAGTTAATAGGGGAATAGCCTAATCAACTTAGAGCAAACTATTATAAAATCAAGCCAATTAAATAACTCAGATTGATAATATTTTCATACCATGCTGAGTTATAAAAATACACTAGATATAGAAAGTATAATGCCAAACAATAATTTCAATGCTTAAACATAAAAAAGAGATAATAATTAACTTATTCATTGATGCAAACATAAATATGAGAAATGTAGGTACAAAAGAAGACAAGGTGGTGTTTCAAAGGGTTTTGTTAGATTATAATATTAGATCACTGGTTGCATGGATACTATCACTAGAATTTGAACACTAGCATTGATGATTATCCAAGTTTTAATGCTTCTATCCATAATAAAGTATAATTTATTTTTTAGAGAATCCATATGCACCTGTTAGGGTTCACTATCACCTTACACATTCTCTATTAGGATAATATGCACATGTTTTAGATATCATTATGAAGCTAAAAAACCTAGGTCCATATTGTACTATATCCTCCATATTATACTATATCTTGACACATACATGTATAAATATTTACTAATTTGACCATTTGTAGGGTTAAGACACTAGTGTTAGACCTGTGACACTAGCATCGAGGCTAGTGTCTGGGAGAATAAAATGTTGTTGAAGATATATAATTATAAAATATGACATAAATTAGGGTTTAACCAAATTATTATCTACATATGATTTGGATAATCATAATATTAGTGTAGATACCTGATTCTCACCACTGTCATGTCAAAATTATAAGTCTAAAGAACTTTATGTAATAACACATAAACTTGACCAAAACCATTGAAACACTTTGATTCATCTACACATGTCACATGTAATTATCGAATCATGTCAATATGTCCCCAATTGGGGAATTAACCTATACATAATCAACACTTTATTCTAATTCATTTTGAGTCAAATTGTGACCTAGAAATTGATCTTCTCAACTATTTTTTTTATTAGATTGGTTAAAACTAAGTTAAGGGGAACCATTACTATAAAAAAAGATATTGAAAGATAGATGTGAAAAATTAAAAAAATAGAGAGGAGTAAGAAAGAAACCCAATAGGAAAACACACACCCACCAAAAAGACACTAAACTTCAACCAAAATCCTAGTAAAGCAAAAAAAGGTAAATAGATAACCAGCTAGTCAGATTTAGAATAAATGATTAGTTTCTTGGCTATTGAATTTTCCCCTTTGATGTTCACTTTCCCTATAGTATGGTCACTCACGTATTGTTCCTTTTCATCACCCTTCCTCTTACATTTCAAGCTAGAGACCTTGGCTCCTTCTTTCTCTTGCTCGAGCTCCCTGCTATCTTTCACCTCTTCTCCTTGAGTGATAATGTTGACCTATGGGATGAGTTCCTCAGTACCAATAGGGTCTTTACCAATTTTCATATCTACCAGTCTAAAACCTAGCATCCCTATAAGATTATCAAATTCCTCCATGATCTCATTGTAAAGCAATTTTGCATTATAATCTCAGTGAATAACTTGTCCATTGAATTCTTAATAATCTCCTTATTCCTGGGATTTGGAATCCCCTGGCCCCTATTGGAGATAGGGGACTTGTGAACATGGATGTTCCTATTGATGCCTCTTGACTTGGAGTCCCCTTGGGAGGACTCACCTTTAGCTCCCTCAAACTGTTCCTTACCATATTTTTTGGCATCGAAGTCGGTAAAAAAGCCCTCCTCCTTATCCAAATTCTCCTACTCACTGAGAATATTTATCACCTTTGAGATGGTTTTGGACCATAAAGGTTCCCCTCTCTTTACCAAAAGAATAATTAGTCCTTGATGGAGGATATCCACCTAAGGTTTACCTTTGAATTCATCACCGTGGCTTTTGGAGATTTTAGAAAAAAAAGGGAGACTGATGGTGTGCCCTTTGAAATGATTAAGAGAAAGTGGTAGGAGAATAACACTATGTGTTTACCTCTAAATTAATATACTACATGATTTGTAAATATACATCAATCTATTTCCTTAGAATTTCAGTCCTTGTAAACCTATTTTGGGACCTTACTTTGGGTTTTTCATTTTCGTTGTTGAAGAAGATATTAATGAGCTCTTTATTTCTCTTCTTATCCTTAAACACTTTGACACCAAAATAGTCTATGTCAATTACGTCCCTAATAAGATATTTTATTATCATCCATGTATACAAACTTCCCTATCTTTCCATCCCCTAGTAAAGTCCTTGGATAGTCCCATATCATGGCTGGCCAGTCACTCCATAAAGGTTTATAAGCCTCCTTTAACTATTTTATGCCAAACATACTCATTCATGTTAACATCCTCATAGGATATGGGATCAAACTAATCATGATCACCACCCATGGCTTGTTTTTGAAAGATTTTACCACAAGCTTCCCAATACAAACCCTTAGAGATATAATGTATATTAGAATTGGGGCCAAATAGTTTAATGTTGTGGAATGCCAAGTTGGGATGAGCATGCAAAATCATAAGAAAGGACTAGATAATTTTCTCCTTACACATTTTTCCATAAACTGGATTTGATTCATCATTAAAGGGGTCATCATTTCTTTGTGTAAGTTATCCTCTATCTAAATCAATTCATGGAATGACATTAGTAGGGAGGTTAGTACCATGCTAGCTAAGGAAGGAGCTAGAATGTACCCTGAGGTTAGCCATCTTATCAACACTTTTGTTCCATTCTCTGTACATGTATGCCAACAAATCCCCTTTGAAATGAGACATCAAGTTTTTAACATTACTTATAATCTCAAAAAATTTCCATGATGAGTGAGTCAGACCTTTTAGGTAATTTATGATGTTCATAAAATCCCCCTCGATTTTAAAAAAAACTCCATAGCCAACTTGACAGTGAGGTTGATACCCCAAAGAGTTATATAGGCTTCTGTAATATGATTCATTTGGGTCCTTAGAGGACCCATGTAGGTATCCCTAAGATTACTATAAAAATACTTGATGGTACCTCCTTCTCTTGTGAGACCTAGGTTACCTTTCACAACCCTATAAAGATTTAGCTTAAGCCAGTTATGTAGTGTTGGAAATATTGTCATTGATGTCAAAGGTCTAGCACTTTTGGTGATAAAGGCCCCATTGCATTTAATGATATTTGTAATAGATATATCTTGGCTAATGTGAGTTAATATTTATTTAATATTAATGAATATATTTTTAGTTGCATATGAGACAAAAGAAGGGCCCATGGAGAAGTCAAAGAGCCATGGGGTAAAGACAAAAGAAGGATGGGATGCATTTTCCCGTGAAGAGTCATCTTGGGGAATTTCAAGAGTCACCAAGTGAAGACAAAAGAGGAAGGGTGCAATTTCTCATGAAGGGACACTTTGAGGAATATGAAAAGTCACCAAAATAAGGACAAAAGAGGGAAGGAGGTTTTTGCTCATGAAGGGTCACCACTTGACTTTTGAAAGGCAAGGATATGAAGGGTCATACAAGTTTGGTGCCATTTTACATGAGGATTGAATGGTCACAAAGGGGGAAGGCCAAAGGTCATTTGGAAAGCTCTACATAAAGGCTTGAGAAGCCATTTGTAATATGTGTGAAAGAGATAGATTTGATATTGTAATATCTAGCTTAGAAGAGCATTTGTGAGGGATGAATATGATTTGTATTTATTATATCTAGCTTAGAAGAGCAAAGGTGAGAGAGAGGAAAGAGATGTTGTAATGAACTATCATTTGTTGAGATAGCAACATTGAGAGATAGTTGTGTGGTATACACAAGAGGTTAGTGCTCCTATGGGTTGGTGCTCATGAATAGTTTCTAGGTTGGTGCTCTACAAAGGGGTTGGTGCTCCTATGGGTTAGTGCTCGGCAAAGGGGTTGGTGCTCACAAATTGTTTCTAGGTTGGTGCTCGGTAAAGGAGTTGGTGTTCTTGTGGGTTGGTGCTCATGAATAGTTGTTGGGTTGGTACTTAGCAAAGGGGTTGGTGCTCTTATGGGTTAGTGCTCATGAATAGTTGTTGGGTTGGTGCTTAGCAAAGGTTTTGGTGATCCTGCAAGTTGGTGCTTGCAAATATTGTTTGGGTTGTTGCTCATTCATATACTTGAGATAATTCTCTATGGTTTTTCCCACATTGGGTTTCCATGTTATATCTGGTGTCTCTCTCTTGTGTGGTGTTTATTATTTTAGTTTTATTGCATATCTTGAATGTTTGATTAAGTAAAATTTAATTAAGGGAAAGTTTATAAGATATATGATATACTAATTCATCCCCCCTCTTACTATATCCCATGCTTAACAATTGGTATTAGAGCAGGTTTCTTCAGAAAGGGTTTAATAGCTTGGAGGTAGATCAAGGAAAAGCACAAGATAGCCAAGCAACTAAAGAAGGAGAATCAAGAGTTTAAATCTATGGTTGAAGCTCTTAAAGAATATGTGTATATCTTGGATTCTAAGTTGGCTATAGAATTAAAAGAAAATAAGATATTTATTCAAGATCTTAAGAATCAGTTAGAGGTTGCAAATTCAAGTTTGATATCAAGAGAAGAAGAGTGTAAGAAGTTGAAGGTTGAGTTAGGTTCTCTAAAGGATAATCATGAGAAGCTTATAATCAAGGTTGAGAAAGATCATGAAATATTAGTCCAAGGAAAGAAGGATGCAAATTTTGAAGGAAAATTAAAGAAGCCAATCGGGCATCCCAATGCTTTCAAGTTTTCAAATTCTTTTCATGGTCGTTGCTTTATTTTTCATCATGTTGGTCATAGGGCAAGAGACTATATAAGGAGAAGCAATCAATCAAAGGGAGATCTCAATCACATTCAAGAAAAAAGTATGAGAAGTATTATTTGCTTTTATTGTCATAAGGTTGGCCATATTGATAAATTATGTCAAAATAAAGTAAAGAGATATTCAAGGTATGTCAAGGGATATAGAGACCCTAGAAAATATAAGAAGAGTCAAATTTAGGTTTGGAGACCTAAAATTGTAAAGGTTGATCAGGTTGAGTTTAAGAGTGAGAATGAATTACTTGCTATAGTAGACAAAGAATCAGATAAAAAGGATTGTGAAGAATCTCGTCACATATTATCATGAGCTTTTTCAAGATAAGATAGTTGCAAAAGTTGAGAAGATGAAAAACATCATAAATGTTGAGGTTAGTAAATCAAAAAGGTTAGACATGCTTAAATGGATTCTAAAAGAAAAACACAAGAAGATCAAGGAAGAAACAGCAGAGATGTGGGAATCTCTTGAGATTTGTTTCTAGGACACTTTTGTGTGGGGTGTCTCTTCTAAGCTTCAAGGAGACACTTTTAAGAAAAAATGAAGCATGGTGGATGCTATTGGGTCTTGACTATGTTGCATGACAAGAAGGTGAGTTGGCAGAATAATTTGTATATCTTTTGAGGGAATAGATTTTTGAAGAAAATTTTGCATCAGCATTATGGTTTGAGGCTATGTAGTGTTTAAAAGTTTTAAGGTGTCTCAAATAGATATGGTCATAAGATAATAGAATGTTGAAAAAGAGCTAACAGTTTTAGAAATAAGGAGAAGGATACTCATGCAGATTCAATGAAGAGGATCAGAGTTTCAAAGCTCCATTCATCAAGAAGAAGGTTTAGATAGCTTTGCATGTAAGAAATAAAGATCAGCCATGGTTCCTTGATAGCGGATGTTCGAGGCATATGATAGGAGATAAGAGTAAAGAAGATCAATGGTGGCATAGTGAAATTCAAAGATAAAACCACTGCCAGGATAGTCGAAAAAGGTACATTAAGTTTGGATAATAGTAGAACCAAGACTAAGAATGTTTTGTAAAGCATAATCTATTGAGTGTAAGTCAAATATGTGTTCAGGGATACACATTAAAGTTTTATGCAAAAGGTTGTGAGATTAGAATAAAATATTCAAATGAGTTGATTGTAGATTCTGAAAAGATAGGCAATGATTTATCAGATATCTTCTCAAAGGAATGATCAAAGGATACATTCAAAGATCTACAAGAAGAGTTGGGAGTAATTTCTATTACTTCCTGCCATTGATGTTCAACATCAATTGAGGGGGAGCTAAGTGTTAGCTCCAGGTAGGCCCTTTTCCATTGATGTCAAAGGGAAAGAATAATAAGTACAAGAATAGGGAATAGGTATAGGTTGCTATAGTAGGGGGGAGTTACTGTAGGTTTTTTGATGACAATATGTGCAAGTGATAGGATGTGGCAGTTTTAGGATTGAGGTTGCCATCAATGACAAGGGGGAGATTGTTGGAAATATTGTCATTGATGTCAAAGGTCTAGCTTTTTTGGTGATAAAGGCCCCATTGCATTTAATGATATTTTTAATAGATATATCTTGGTTAATGTGAGTTAATATTTATTTAATATTAATGAATATATTTTTGGTTGCATATGAGACAAAATAAGGGCCCATGGAGAAGTCAAAGAGCCACAGGGTAAAGACAAAAGAAGCATGGGATGCATTTTCCCATGAAGAGTCATCTTGGGTATTTCCAAGAGTCACCAAGTGAAGATAAAAGAGGAAGGGTGTAATTTCTCATGAAGGGACACTTTGAGAAATATGAAAAGTCACCAAGATAAGGATAAAAGAGGGAAGGACTTTTTTGCTCATGAAGGGTCACCACATGACTTTTCAAAGGCAAGGATATGAAGGGTCATACAAGTTTGGCACCATTTTTCATGAGGATTGAAGGGTCACAAAGGGGGAAGACCAAGGGTCATTTGGAAAGCTATAAATAAAGGCTTGAGAAGCCATTTGTAATATGTGTGAAAGAGATAGATTTGATATTGTAATATCTAGCTTAGAAGAGCATTTGTGAGGGATGAATATGATTTGTGTTTATTATATCTAGCTTAGAAGAGCAAAGGTGAGAGAGAGGAAAGAGATGTTGTAATGAATTATCATTTGTTGAGATAACAACATTGAGAGATGTTGTAATGAATTATAGTTGTGTGGTATAGTTGGTGCTCACAAATTATTGCTGGGTTAGTGCTCCTATGGGTTGGTGCTCATGAATAGTTGTTGGTTGGTGCTCAACAAATGGGTTGGTACTCCTGTGGTTTGGTGCTCACAAATAGTTACTTGGTTGGTGCTCAGCAAAGTGGTTGGTTCTCTTGCAAGTGGGTGCTTGTGAATATTGTTTGGGTTGGTGCTCATTCATATACTTGAGATTGTTCTCTATGGTTTTCCCCACATTGGGTTTCCATGTTATATCTGGTGTCTCTCTCTTGTGTGGTGTTTATTTTATTAGTTTTATTGCATATCTTGAATGTTTGATTAAGTGGAATTTAATTAAGGGAAAGTTTTATAAGATATATGATATACTGATTCACCCCCCCTCTCAGTATATCTTGTGCTTAACATGTAGGAGATGAGACCACTTGAATCTAGATATGTCTACACCCTATTTATGGGAGGTACCTTGGAGAAAAAGATTTAGGTGACCAAGAATCTGGGAGTAAAGAGGGGAATTAGGCTTATCAAAAGAAGTAAAGGATAACCAGTTATCTTTCATAAATTCCATCATTCTCTTGAAGGTTAATGAGGGAGAGGGCCTACAGTTATAAAATATGATCAAGTTTATACATAACCAAATTACCCAAAAAATATAAGGAGAGGCCAAGTTCCACCAAAATTTTAAATGGGGGGATCCCACGGTGGCTTGCATTGGGTGATCATATCCCTGATGCTTCCTGGGTGACTTAGGATAAGTTGGAAAGGCTGAAGAAAGAGAAATAAATAGATGAGGGAAAATGATTGGAGAGGGAAAAATGATTAGTGGATTCATCCTCCTTTTTTTAGAGCACACATCGATCAGGAATAGGGATTCCCCTCCTCATCAGATTATCCACCATGAGGATCTTGTTTTGGGAAACCAACCAGAAGAAGACATTGATTTTAGGAATGGTATTTTCAATCCATAGGTTATTCAAATTATCCTTGAACTCCTCCTAATACTAGAGAGAAAGATAGCCAGATTTGACTAAGTAGAGTTCGTTGGGGTCAACTTTCTAGATAATATCATCCTCTTTTGGAAAGATGTCGATGTGAATGTTTTAAAGAGTTAAATTTAATTATTGGAAAAAGAGAATTTGGTGTTTATTAACATATTTTTAATGCAAATATTTCCATCTTTTTATACCTTCTATAACCTACTAGTAATCACAAAACTTATGGTCGATGGTATCCGTGAATAAATTGATTAGTTCTAAGTCTTAGAGGGAGGAGGCCAGAAGGGATTGAATCCATGAATCCTACCAAAAGTCAACTTTAGTTCCTTTACTTATATTCCATTTAGGGCCTTTTTTAAGGATATTGTTTCTTGTTCTTAGTGCATACCAAAAATCTAAATCATTACCTGGACCTTCATCAGTGAGAAAATAAGTGATCTTCCCCAAAATTTAGATATTTGGCCCTAAAAATTTTAGTCCAAAATTTGTCTTCCTTTATCAACCTCTAGCCTTGTTTTTATATGGGTGCTTGGTTCATGGATATCACCCTTCTCAACCCTATTCCTTCTTTCAAGGTTAGAAGATAAACCTTATTCTAGGAAATAAGGGGAAATCTGAATCTATCCTCAGTTCCTCTCTAAAGATTTTTTTTTAAAATTTATTCAATCTACTCTACCACTTTTCTATGAATGACAAATAAGGAAATGAAATAAACTGATGCTTTGTAGGGAGCTCATAAAATGTTAAAAAAATTTAGCTTGTTAAAGGAGGTTTCCTCTCCACCTAGATAACTTCCTTAGAATCTTGTCAATAAGAGGGTTCAAAAACTCAAATTTCATGGAATTATAAAATAGAGGATACCAAGGTATGAAGAGGGAAGGATTTTAATAACACATCATAGAATCTTGGATATCATTTCTTGTAGGGCTACTAGAGTGTTAATGAAAAAACATTAAACTTTTAAAGAAGTTTACAATTTGATCAAAAATGATCTCATAGATTTTCAAGATTTTTTTGAAACACTTAGCTTAAGTAACCAATGCTTCACCCATCATCAATGTGTCATCTACAAATTGTTGATGAGTGGCTGGTCTGGTGTTAAGTGCTACTGTGATTCCTTTGATGGTGTTAGAAGTTATGGCCTTGTCTATGAACCTGCTCAAAGATTCAACCATGATGATGAATAAATACAAGAAAAGGGGATGTCCTTGTCTTAGCCCTCTTATAGCTAAAAAAAGCCCCTAGGGACACCATTAATTATAACCAAGAACATGGGAGTATAAATGCAAGAAAAGATCAAAATTCTGACAAACTAAATAAAACTAAATATGATAAGAATTTTATCGATAAATTACCAGGAGACCCTATCATATGCCTTGTTTATGTCTAGTTTCAGGAACATACCTTGTCTAGAGGAGTTGGCCACTGAGTGGATGGTTTCATGGGCTACAATAATACCATCTAATATCTATCTACCAAAGATGAAATCCTTTTATGTTTCACAATCATTTTATCTAGCAAAATTTGAATTTTCAAAGATTATTATAAAATTTGTAAAAGGTGGAACATAAAATCATGCATCTAAAGTTCATCAGATGAATGTCCTTATATTTATTTGGGATGAGGAAAATAAAGGTGTTATTAAAATCTTATAGCACAGTGCCAGCTTTGAAAAATGTTGAGACTACTAGGGAGACATTGGATTGAGTAATGTCCCAAAAAAATTGAAAAAAGAATGGAGGGAAACCATTAAGATCTGGGGACTTATCCCCTTGCATAGAAAATAAAATATATCTAATTTCATCATTCAAATGGGGGGGATAGGATGGAAGCATTATTCTCCTAGGATATAACCCCTTTATTGAGACTGACCACCTAAACTTCAAGCTAAGCATCTTGAGGGGGAACAAAAGCAAGTAAATTCATGTAAAAATTGACAATTTGACCCTCGATGGATTTTTTTATCATTTTATTAAATTCCATCCTCCCATTTGATTTCTAATATAAACATGTGCTATTGATTCCTAAATGTAGAGGTATGGAAAAAGTTAGTGTTTTAGTCCGCCTCCTTCAACTAGATCTTCCTAGATTTTTGTCACCAATAAGTTTCTTCCTTAGCTTCTAGGTTGTGTAAAAGGATTAGAATTTTATATTATTTTTTTAGAGAGATGGGGTAGAGTTGGATGCAATAATTTACAATTATAAACTACTAATTTCCTCCTCTATAATCCATTTTTTAAGAAATATGTTCCCAAAGAATTCCTTGTTTGAGACTTTGAGTTTATATTTGACATGTCTAAACTTCATCGCTAGGATGTGCATTGTAGAGCCTTATACCAAGAATTTTCACCATTCCTTGATTGAATATTTCAATGTTTGATTAGAAAGCCATTTTTCTTGAATCTAGAGGGAGTACATTTGACTCTAGCCATGTTCTCACTTTAGAATAAAAGTGGGTTATAGCTATACCCATTCCTTGGCAAAGAAGAGAGATAACTGGTTGAATCAAGATTCTAGTTTAAAGAGATCAAAAACTTGACAAGTCTAACTTGGATGAGATTATCACCCGATCTCTTGTTGGACCACGTATAGGGATTACCTTTTAATTCCACATCAATCAACCCAGCTTTAGTAATAAACTCACTAAAATCTAGCATATTATTGGTCAAGAAGAAGATTCCCCCTTTCTTTTCTCCTAGGGATAGGGGTGAGTTGAAGTCCCCCACCACCATCCAACACTAATTTTTGAAGAGATTTTTGGATGCTTTTAGATTTTCCCAAAATCTATTCCTATCATTCGTTGAGTTTGGGGCATACACATTAGTGAGGACCCATTCATTTTTAGTGAGAATATCTTGGAAAAAAGTGTAATATGAGACTCAATGACAATTAGTAGATTACCATCTAAAATCTTGGGGTCCCAAAGCACTGTGAGACCACCAGATGCACCTCTAGAGTTGCTACAGTTACATCAAGATTTATCCCAAACGCTAGATTTAATATTCAAGAGTTTTTCTGTAAACATTTTATATTATTGAAATAAAATAATATCATTTTTGTAATTTTCAATTAGATTTCTTACCACTCTCTATTTCCCAGGGTTATTCAGCCCCCTTATATTCCAAGAGATAACTTTCATTTCTTATTGTTTGGAAAATATGTAAGGGTCATCTGCATACCCTTTGCAACCTATCTACTTGTTTATGATTTCTTGACACTTTGGGTCATTTCACCTTTATTTTCAGACGAACACTAGCCTTCAAAGGTGAATGATTGCCTTGACTCCTTCAAGCATCTAGAGGGAGTTGTAAGAATATGAGAGGTGCTAATTTCTTGAAGAATTGGGTCTTTGTCCATCAAATCAACTGCACAAGCAATAGAACAAGGAGAGATCAAGAAAAGACTATCTTGAGGAGCCTTCAGAGGAGGGCGAGGGGTGATCAAGGATGTAACCATGACTCTGGTAAGGATATCCCTCAAAGGAAATGGAAATCTATCTAAAAGAGCTTACACTAGTCCATTTGAGGAAGCTGACATGGGGATATCTTAAGGGGGACTAAGGATCCTTATAGCTATGGATAGTTTTAGATGAGTTACATCTAAAAATTTATTCCCCAATCTAATAAGGGCCAAAGTGGGTTTAGGGGGATGGGGTAGGGTGATTTAAAGGGGGAGGATGGGGGATGGGATTGGGGGGGTGTGTGGGAGGGTTCTAGGTAGAGGATTTTTTTAACCTAGGCAAAGGAAGGGGGAATCAAGGGATTCTTAAGGAGGGGACATGTTTTGGAGAAATGGTTAAAAACATTATAGGTTTTACAAATTTCCAATTCTCTCTCAAATTTAATTATTTGGTGATCCTATATTTGGATTTAATCTTAGTGGAGTTAATCAGTGGTTTATCAACTAAAATGAAAACACAAACTTGAGCTACTAGGAGTATTCATCTAGCCTGGGTTACTAGGTTGATATAAATGGGTTGACCACGAGATGATGATTCCAAAGATAACCTTAGGTACCTAGAATTCTAAGGGGAGTTTTAATAGATTAATCTAGATAGGAATATCTTCCAAGATTAAGTTGTCAAGGTTGAGACCTGCCTTCCACTTACAGAGGTTGATAATGGATTTCCCCATAAACCAAGGACCTCCAATGAGAATCCTTATATAGTCTTTAAGATGGGATAAATTTAGTAGGGAAAGTTTCCTTGGCATGGACACTATGTCAATTTGACCATTTGGTCTCTATTTGTGATTGGTGCATTTCTAAAAAGAATCAATATTTTGCCTAAAATAATTAAATTTGACCAAAATAGAATGCGATAGAGATGTGTCAACGTTTTCAATGATGTAATTTGCTACTTCAAAACATACCTCAGATCTTTTTCATGATGGAACAAGGAAGGTCTCCTCCAGGGTTTGTTTGAGGTGATGCTCACCCATGACCAAATCCACCTGTGAAGCAAGATTTTTACCTTTGGTGGGGTCAATGTCCAGTATCAGTGAACCCTGACTTATCTCCATCACGAGTACCAAATGAACCATTTTTTGTCTGATGAAATAGGATCCTTTTAAAAAATTATCATGGAATTTATGATATTGTCAAGCTTCAACTCTCCCTCCTCCTGCCTTGTGCTTGAATTCAAAATCCCTGCACTAGTCATTTTCCCACTCTCCTCCATTTGGTCATATTCAATCTCAAATGTTCTCAACCAATAATATAAGGAAACTAATCAAATTTTAATAATTGTAAAAGTCATGATCATAATGAATTAACTAATTAAAACCAATTAAATGCTTGAGTTAAAAATCCATGTCAAATTAGTGAATGTATAATTTTTAAAAATAAAAATTCAATAAATATCTAAAAATGTGAAATCATCAATCACAAAGTTAAAAATACAAAATATCAACATAAATTCAATAAAAATCAAAATTGTTGAGCCATGCCTAATAAATGCAATATGAATTATAAAATTACATGTAGTTGGCACCAAAGTTGAATCGATCTTGGACCACACATCTTGATCTAGAAATGGTTGGTTGGTATCATTTCTTGAAATCTATAAATACAAGGTCCTTCATGGAAAATTATCAAAAGTTATTTTTGGAAATATATAATGCTAAAATCATGCTAAAATCTTCACCATTTATTCATCTTGATTAATTAAATCCATTGGAGAATAAGGGGAGATGCCATTGGAATGAATAAACTCCACTAACAAAGACTCATACTTCACAAGCCAAGCTCAAGTCTTTACAAAATAGTTGTTATATGGGGTCTTTATGTAAGATAAATGTCTTTTTCATATTACTTGATTTATTTATTTATCTACTAATTCTATCTTACCCTAGGTAACAAGCATAGAGTGTTAATTCATGAATTCTTTCTGGATTTCATTCACTCCTGTTGTATTAACCCACTTTATGTTTCTTTCTCTACATAATGGCATGGTCAGTGAGAACACTCATCTCACAAACCTCCTTGGGATCCTTCTAAGTCTTATAAATACACATTCAAACCATATTTTGGTGTCGCATTAGTTATTTTTCTTTTAAGTTTCTCATATTTTTATTCTCTACTAAATGGTGAAGTCACCATGTATATCAAAAAAGTTGCCTTATGGGCCAATGAAGCTATTTATTTAATTATCAAATTTAAAATATGAATTGGTGAAATATATTTTAACACTCTATGTATTTTCTATATGTTTAATATGAACAAAAAACTAATTTCCATATTAGTGAGGTATCTAAACAAATCATGAAGTTTCTTCTCTACTGGAAAACATGAAGTTAAAATACATACAATGAACTCAATTTGAACCATCGAAAAAATCATAAATCAAATAAAAAAATCATTCAAAGGTAAACTATACTTTATACTTTTTTTAGAAACAATGAATTCATCCTATAAAATGATGAGGTTATCATAATAATCAATGAATTTTCCAATGTTAATGTTTGGTATATCTATGAAATGATGAAATCATCTTGCTAAATAGTGAATTCACCCTTCTAAATGGTGAATTTAACTTGTGTCAAATTTATCGAGAGATTAAAACTATTAAAATTAGCTTCCTTCAATAATTAGAACGCTTATTTGAAAATCTAATCCACATTTTTATTGGGTTTAATATCTATTTAAACTATTTTATTTTTACAAATAACCAACAAAGGCAAAATTCATTCATGTTTTTGATTTACTACTTAATAAATAACAATCATACTACCTTTTTGCTATTAAGATCATTTACTTTTCATTCTTTACTTAAGGTTGTTTACATTCCATTTCTTTTTTATAAATCATTGTGTCTATGCTCTCCCCTTGCCTCCTTTAGGGAGTTTAGGTAACCAAAAGCACATTAGTTTACTTATTTGTGTGCCTTACCTGAAAGAATATTTTTTAAACTATGGTCTTCTTTTTCCCATTAATGGGGCCTTAAGAGTTATAAACAAAATTTGTTTTTCTATTTTTTTTAAATTCATGGGGTGAAGTTCATAGCATTCACATTGATCTTTAGGTGTGTATTGACCTAGGAAGTGACATCCTAGCATCGTACCAACCTTTTTATTTGATGAGGTATATAAATTAGGGTTATGATAGTGGTAATTTAGTTGGTGTTTCTTCAGATTGTAATCACCCTAGCAGCACTTCAATGAGACCCCAATGGTTGAAGTGGTTATGAAGGGACTAGACATTTTGGTGAATGGTTTGCAAGATCTCGCATCTAATTGATGAATTATTCTAAAGCACCAATGTACCATAATGTATATTGAGACTATCTAATTTTCCAATGGCAAACATAGATTAAAGTCCACATTTGTCATAGATAACTAATTAATGCAGGGGTACAAAAATAATCACCCCTAAAGATCACCTTTGATATGAACCTTTAAGAGAAGGGGTGTTAAAAACCTACCAATAATTATAATAATTTATTTAATAAACCATTAATTTTATCCTATCAAAGGAAATTATATCAAAATAATTCAATGACTATCTCTTAACCCATGCAAATTTCTATCATAAGTCATAACTGTTTGTGTAATTCTGTTAAAAAAAATAATTGTTTTCAAAACCATATCTTGAAAACCAAACACATCATGTTCTAAATAGTTCAAACACAATGTCACATATTTACACATTGAGGCATTACATTTCCCAATCTATTCTAATTTTTGACTTGGATTTTATTATGTTAACCTACACCTTAAGTGCCAAAACCATTCAATCTTCCTCCATATTTATTATCAAGACCAACCAAGGTCATATTTTCCTCTCATTTTATAAAATCATGTTGTCCATTCTATTCTGATTTGAAACTTTTTTTTTCTTATGCCATTTTGATTATAAATTCCAAAGACCATTTGAAATTATTCTAAATTCCAATTCCAATCTAAACCAAGATCACATTTGTAATGTTTTTCAAAACCAAGTACTATTCAAAACATGCATAGGTACACTCATAGAGGGGCCTATTATGGCCCTACATTCGAGGAAGAATTGTTTATGATGGAGAGGAATACCCAATTGTATTTGAAGGTATCCTTCTAATTTTGGGACCAATCCAAGGTTTGTACAATAATCAACCCATAAAAGATCAAGATGAATATCTCTTAAGGCTAATAGAATAAAGAATGAGGATCCCACATAATTTTCCAATAGAAAAATTACATACCCTTGTCTAAGTAGAAGAAAAATATCAATATAAACTCCATACTCAAATTATAAAACCAACCATTCCTTCATCTAGCAAAGGCAAGCATCCATTAGTTGATCCTTCCCAAACTATTCACATTATCACATCCACAATATATCAAATTAGACAACTTTATGTATATCAGTTTGTCATTGACTTAATGACTTTTTTAACTCAAACCTGTTTCAAAAATGCCACATTTATGGAACAAAATTAGTCACATGAACAACCACAATAAGACCTAGCTAATCCTACATCTGATATAGATCCTTTGGCTCCTACTGAACAACATGTTCTTGAAAATGATTCACAACAAGCTCTACTTGATACATACCATACATTTTTTAACCATCAAGAGATCCTTTCCAATGCATAATAAAAACCTAATAATTCATAACAAGTGTTGGACTAGTTATAACAACCAGTTAAAAATATTCCACCACCATAACAAGTAGTGGATAATTCATAGAACACATTACCAACTTCTTCTAATTCACATCAACAATAACAAGTTCCTCTTATAAATCAATAATGATAATGACTTGTTCTAAATCAATAAAAAATTCCTTAAAACCATTAACATACTATACCAGACCA
Organism: Torreya grandis; assembly: GCA_037957365.1. Classification (NCBI taxonomy): domain Eukaryota; kingdom Viridiplantae; phylum Streptophyta; class Pinopsida; order Cupressales; family Taxaceae; genus Torreya; species Torreya grandis. The sequence goes on along the minus strand of JARHVA010007985.1, from coordinate 238,481 downwards.
ACAATAGATCTATTATTGTTCATAAAAATGAATTCCTCAAGAATAATAACACCTCACGTATTCCAGTCTAAATCCAAACCTATAGTATATCCCTCATCAAAAATCAAATTTGAGATATATTATGAATATCCCTAGTAGAATTGTGTAGAGGTGATCCTTTCCTATATATACTAAAGAAAACCAAAGCAAAAAAAAAATGAATACTTAGAAAAGTTCCCTATTTTCATCTCATAATGTACCCAATATCTACAAATGGAATATAATACATGATATAGTTTCAGAACTTCAAGTAGGTAAACAAGTACCCAAGATGTATAAATTTGATGACATATGCCCTTATCCATTTGATATCAACTTTCTCCATGTCTTTCCCACCCAATTTTTAAATGCTAAAATTCAAAAATTATATAGGTAAATGAGATCCAAGAGAACATATACAAACATTCTTTGTGGCATGCCAATAAGTAGCTTACAATAATTTTTGTTTTCTATGCTTATTTCCACATAACTTGAGTGTAAAAGTGTTAGAATGGATTCTGAAACTACCTATGGGAATGGTCATTACTTTAAATGACATATCAAAAAAATTGGTTAACCACTTTTCTTACAACATAGAACATGATATAATAGTTGTTGATTTGTGCAACACCAAGCAACAAAGAGGAGAGAGCTTCTAAACATACTTACAAAGGCGGAGAGCATTGGATATTAAAAACATAATTTACTTGATACATAATTAGTAGGTATCTTTGCACAAAAAATAAATGTTAATCTCAATCATAATCTCAAACTCAATTTTTCCAACACATTTGAATTAATCATTGGCAAAGGGGTGCAACTAGAAAAGAAATTATTAGCAAAGGTTTTATAAATATATATTCTCAAACTCAAACACCAAACCAAATCCAAGTGTTGAACCTAAATCAAGTGCCAATTCAGACCAACATAATTAAAAAGTTGAAGGCCTTCGTTAAAAAAAAAACAGTGTTAACAATGGAGTTATAGAGTTAGACAAGTACAGACAGTGGAACCACTACCCATTTAAAATACCCCACCCAACCCTAAAAATTGTGAAATAAACAAGGTTTATAAGTGGGTAATACTAATATCTTTAAAGTACACGGGATGCGGTTTCAACATCCTTTTCCTCGGCTAAAATAAACATGTTTGAGGTACTCAATTATTTTTAATGGATTTATTCAATGTTTTAAAATTTCTCTTATATTTCATATGCTCAAATAAAGTGGAATCAAATAATCTAATTTTTTGACTTAACTTATCTAGATGGTCCACAAGTGCCTAGAAACACTTAGTCAAAAAATTCATGACAATTAGATCTAACCTATCTAGCTTATTATGCAAAGGTCTTATCCCTTACATAATGACTTCAGTGATGTAATTCTTAGTGAAGTCCAATATCTAGGCCATTGCATATCTTGGGGATCCATTGGACTTACCAAGATGTACTTAACCACTATCCAATCTAATAACATGCCTAATTTATATCCCCCATTAGAGAGTTAGGTTTGAATGATGTTAGGAGATGAAACTCTAGGTCAAAACCCACCTAAAGAACCTGTGAGAAGGTGATGAACTCCCACTCATAATCCAAATGAGAAAATAAAGGAAGAACTAGGTCATTTTTGAGTCACCCAAGTCTTTAGGAATAAAGGGAGAGCATACATGACATTTATTTAGGTTTGACTCAATAAGAAAAGTAAATGAATGCGTTTTGGTCACCTAAGTTCTCTAAAGGGAATAAGGGGATAACATATGTGCAAGGCTTTACTAGAATGAAACTAATTAAGTGGTTTGAAAAAGAAGAACAAAAAAGTAAAGTGCTCTTAAGATCTCTAAGTCTAAATGTGATTGTTATTTTTAAATACCTATTTGAAGTATGATTGAAGTTTGGCCTTTGTTAAAACTTTAAAATGACAAAACATTATTTGCAAAAGTATTTTTAAGCACCAAAAGGCAAGTGAAATAGCTTTGTTAGCATGTAAAACCTCTTTTATTTTGTTTAATGTTTTGCACAAAATGTTAGAGGATTGATTTGTGTTTGCTTAGATGACTTTAACAACAAAAATTTTCAAACTTTTAAGGTCTCAGGTTTTTGGTCTTAGGGAAAAGTCATCGTTTACCAGACAAAGTGGAGTTGTCATTTTCCTTGTAACACAAAACATAAAAATTTGACAAAGTCACCGATTATCATGCACAAAGTCACCAATTACAATTACCAAAGTCATCATTTTTCATAAAAAGTAGCAAAGTCATCTAATACATAACAGATTGATTACCTAGAAAATTTATTAATTTCAAGTAATGAAGTCATTGATTTCTCAAGTCAAAGTCATTGTTTTTTGTTAAAGTCACTAATACACAGTAGTGAAGTCAATGATATCCTTTAAAAATGCAGTAACACAAATTGTAGAAAATTGATGAAGTCACTGATTTCTTGGGTCAAAGTTGTTGAATAGTAAAAAATAAAAAACACATGAATTTGAAGGAAAATTTATAAAACTAAGGTCTAATATGATTTTTTCTTGGCCCCTAGGAGGGTCAAAAATGCTCTTATTTTGAGTGTGGGGTGCATGGTCAGCACTAGACGTGCCATTATGTATACAATATAAATCCAAGGGAAAATTGTATTAGTCACTTGTTAATAGAATATATAGTAGAAATAAGCTTAAAATAGATCATTCTCAAGCCTAGATACTTGAGGGAATGATTTTAACAAAATTAATCCTAGTATAATGAGAAAATAAAGAAGAAGTTAATTTTACCTTCCTTGCAATGAGATCTTGCTTCTCGACATAACTTTGACTTGTGCTTGGCTTATATCTAAATGGAGTCTTCATCAATGCTCTTGCTTTGTGGGCAACACCTCCCCTTTGTTCACTTTATTTTTGGCTTTGGCATGAATTGATAATGAAGCTCTTTCTTCAATAATTTCACATTATAAGTTTGGCTTAAAAGATTTTCTTGAAGGTATTCCTACATAATAACATTACACAAGAAAGCTTGTTTGAGAATGGTGAGGTCTTGGCTATTTATATCTTTTCCTAAAATATCATGGATCGACCGTGACCATTCAATCCAAGAATGAGATGGAGAGCTAATAATTGGCCCAATTTTCATGGTAAAAGGCATTAAATACTACAATTAATAAGCATGTCTTGTCATTTTAGATATTAGTTTTCATTCACTTTTGAGTGCTTGCCTACTTTCAAGGAGATGTCACGATGATGTCATGACCTGATAGTTTGTATTTTTGAATTTCCAATTTTAGATATTCACTAATTGAATATGGATTTTTTGATTATGTATTTAATTTGGTTTAATCAATTAAGTAAATTTTATTAGACTTTTGACCATTTCTAAAATTTGTTTAAGTGCCCCACTCAATTGGTTGAAAATGTCATTTTGTTTGGTCGCACCCTGACTAGGGATGAATCTGTGGGAGGTTATCATTTCATATAGGGTAGTACCCCAAATTAGAAAGCCTCGACATGATTTTAAACATTCACATTTGATATGCAGATGAATTTGTGCATTTCAATTATTTCTATGCTTAATTGCATTGTTTCTAGAATTAGTTTGATGTCTGTTTGGACATGGAATTGGCTAAGAAAGAGTGTCTACAACTGGATTCAACAGTATAAGGATAACAAATAAGGTTCTCTAAATTAAGAAAGTGAAAGAGTCCATTTATCACTAACATGTCATGTAATTCACTAAGTTTGATCAAATGTCTCCTACAAAGTGTAATTGAATGGTTTGTTGGTTGTATGTAAATTTCCAAACTCAGCTCCTATTTCTATTAAACTTAATAGATTTGAACTACAATTGAAGTGTGAGCATTATAAATTTCTTGTATATACATTGACGTCTCCTAAGAGAATAACATCTCTCATCGCTGAGTAGTTGGAGATCCTAGAAAAAATGCCAATCAATGATGATTCCCCATCCTTTTACATAGCATACAATGAGTAAACCGTGAGAAATATTAAATTAATAATAAAAATTTAGAGTATGAAGCTCCTCTATTAACCTTTTTTTCAGATGTTAAAAGGCTTCCCACAGAATGAGTAATACTACCTAAACTCGAATAACCATCTAAACCCATAGAAGTAGGGTAGTCGGATAATTACATTCCTTCGGCATGAACAACGTAAGAAAGACATGCCCAATGGAGGTATGAACGTATTAAATATGCCATAATTCCTCACAAAAGACTAAATCAAATCCTCATCATGGCGCGTAGGGAAGGAGTATAATTGTTTGGTGGAAGCAGTCTTCTGAGTAAAAGGCCGGTGCTTTTATATATTGTCGTCGTCTCACTGTGACATACAGCCATGAAATAACAATTAACCATTTAAAATGATTAGCCAACGAATTCGAGTATTCTTCTTGAAACATTCAACATTGCGAAAGAAACAGGGTGTAGAAGTGGTTAATACCCGTATCTTTAAAGCGCGTGAGATGAGTTTCATCGTCCTAGCAAAAAGAAACGCGTTCCAGATACTTAGCTGCTTTTATTGGATTTCTTCAATGTTTTGAAAATTCTCTTGCATTTCATATGCCCGCCTATCTGTTGTGAATCCCGCTCGCGTCGGACGAGCTGCCTCGAAATGACAGTCAATCATTGGCGGACAACAACCCACACACAGCCTTTTTCTGTTGGTATTCGATATGAAAGAGAACAGTCGGGGCAAGCGCACAAGGCATTTCACAAGCATAGCATTGTATGCGCAGGTGGATGGTCATGGACGGATTAAGAATATCAACGCGGCTATGGATCCGAGTAATGCTGCTATCGTTTGTAGTTTTCTGTTTACAAGCTAAAGGACATCAGCTGCTTAAAGGAAGATGGGAACTTCTGTTGGAAAATGCTGGTGTTTCTGCAATGCATATGACGCTTTTAAATTCCAACAAAGTGCTCATCTTCGACCATACGCTCGCGGGTCCGTCGCAGATAAGGAGAACCGACCCGCCCTGTAATAATGTAACGCCCCCCGCAACCGAATGTTGTTGTGCGCACTCGATCGAATACGACATTTCCAGCAATACTGTAAGGTCTCTGCACGTTGTAACGGACACCTTTTGTTCTTCGGGCTTTTTTGCGAGCAATGGCACGCTGATGCAGACCGGTGGGTGAGCAACGGCGACAGGATTACTCGTTACTTCACTGCGTGTTCAGACTCATCCTGCGACTGGGTCGAATCTCCCTCGCTGCTGTCCTCCGGAAGATGGTATGCTTCCGATCAAATCTTGCCCGATGATCGAATCATCATCGTGGGAGGGCGCAGATCGTTTAACTATGAATTTGTCCCTCAGCGACCCGGCGAGGGGGCTTTCCAACTTCCGTTTCTCGTGAAAACCAATGTAGCCGGGGTGGAGAACAATTTGTACCCGTTCATCCATCTGTCCTCCGACGGAAATCTGTTTATCTTCGCGAACAAGGTCTCCATTTTACTCGACTACAACAAAGACCGGGTTCTCAGAACGTTCCCCACCATGCCTTGCGGTGGTGCAGGAAGCTACCCTTCTTCTGGTTCTTCGGTCATGCTCCCGCTCGACTCCGATAACAATTTCCAAAAGGTGGAAATTCTCATCTGCGGCGGAGCGCCCGACGGAGCGTTCAAGAAGGCCACTTTTAAGCAACGTTTGCGGAGGCGTTGAAGAGCTGCGGCAGAATGGAGATTACATCCCAAAATCCGCGATGGCAAATGAAGGATATGCCTGGCCCAAGGGTCATGAACGACATGCTCATCCTTCCTACAGGAGAAGTCCTGATAATCAATGTTGCCAAGAACGGAACCGCCGATTGGCAGTCTGCAAGAGAGCCGGCCATGAGCCTGTTCCTCTACAGACCCGCGAAAGCCCTGGGCAGGCGGTTCCGAGTTCTGGCTCCTACAAAAATACCTCAAATGTGTTGAGACATGGACCAGCTAGGACCTGAACTTAGGACCATCCATCGCTGCTGGAGTGCTCTACCACTGAGCTACTGGCCCTTCTTGGACCAGTTCATTTTCGGTCCGAGTGTGGCTTACCACCAACACCCCCCTTAAGTCACACCTCTCGTGTGCTTGGGGCTCCTAGCCTGGGCCTAGCTCTGATACCATGTTGAGACATGGACCAGCTAGGACTCGAACATAGGACCTTCCATACACTGCTGGAGTGCTCTACCATTGAGCTACTGGTCCTTCTTGGACCAATCCATTTTCGGTCTGAGTGTGGCTTAACACCAACACCCCCCCTTAAGTCACACCTCTCGTGTGCTTGAGGCTCCTACCCTGGGCCTGGCTCTAATACCATGTTGAGACATGGACCAGCTAGGACCCGAACCTAGGACCATCCATTGCTGCTGGAGTGCTCTACCACTGAGCTACTAGCCCCTCTTGGACCAGTCCATCTTCGATCCGAGTGTGGCTTAACACCAACAGAAGTACCATTCTATGGCAAATGTTCTCCCAGACGAACGCATCTTGGTGGGTGGAAGCAACTCCAACTATAGATATCGATTCTCTTGCGTGCCTTTCCCCACGGAACTTCGAATAGAAGCGTACATCCCTTATTACCTTCATTCGAACTACGACAAAAAAAGGGCAGCCATTACGTCTATTTCAATAAGGGAAATCAAGTACGGCTCTAGATTTATAGTCCGCTTCACTCTTCCCAGGCGACCCAGTTTGAAATTTCATTTTCATGTGTACTCCCCTCCGTTTACAACGCACTCGTCGTCGATGAATCAGAGAATGTTGTCGCTGGCAGCCACAGCGATCGTTAGGGGAAGTAGGGGGTATTTAGTCGGTTTGACGGCTCCGCCAAGCCCGTTGGCGGCTCCTTCTGGGTATTATCTGTTAACAATTGTGAACGAAGGTGTTCCCAGCGAGGCCGAATGGATTCGTATCATTAATTGATGAGATTAGGCTACCTGTTGTGAATTCATCTGTAGTCACTAATATTCTTTGTACGCAAATCTTCATTTTTTGCATACGTGCTGTTGGTGTTAAATCTAAGATGCCCCCCACGCGCTACTGCTCTATTTTGTGTAAGCAAACAATCCAATATGAAAGATCTATCGAACCCGTCAAGAATTTATGAAAGATTATCGTAAATATGTTTGATGTCTTGTATCCAACAGATTAATATAGAGAAAATAGCTCACACAAAATATGTCACGGATTAATTTTTGCTGTTAGTAAAATTTGTTAGGATATAAGGGAACAAGACAGGGCAAATTTGGTAAAATGGATACCATGAAGACCAAACAGGATTAATTTGACATAATAAATACTTCTCAGACATTATTTCTTAACCAAAAATCACCACATAAAACAATAATCAATTAAAAATTAGAAAAAAAGTCATAAAATAAAATGTATTAAAAAAAAAGTTCAACGTCTCCCTACAAAATTAATCCTATGCCAAGTTAGCCAAGTTTTATAATAAAAAAGGAAACAAACTATTCAAAGAAACAATATAGCCTCTTTTACTTTAGAGATAGAATATTTATGGTCATTTTATTAGTACCTTATAGCAAGTATTATTGTAATCACTTTTACCTATTAATTTTTATAGAAAACAGTGCAATCCAAATATTTTAAAAATTCTTAAATTATTAAAAATGATTTTGTAAAATATATTGTATTTAAAAAAAATTGAAAATGTTTATTTATATATTTTTCATTGGTTAGAAGGGAAAGACAAGACAATTTACTTGGAGAAAGTAATGGTTTTTTCTTGTGTTATTTAATTATTTTCCATAAACATAAAGAGTCATGACTTACAAATATTATTTATTGTATTATAATACTCTTTATTTTATTTCCCATAAACCGACATAGAAGACAAACTTAATGCATGAAAAGTGGGTGTGTATAAATATTAAAAATTATATTTTATTATATATTTATTCGTGAAAGAAGAAAATTAATTGTTTATAGATATGCATTATTAAATATTAATTTAATATGTTTTAATTAGAGTTAGGTTTCTTTTTCTTTGGATGGGCATGATTTTTATTTAATATTAATCATTGTTGGTTTATAAATACACATTAAAAAATATTGATTCAATATTTTTTACTTAGAATTAGAGTTTTTTTGTTTGGACTAAATTGATGTTTATATGTTTGTTTATAGATACACATTATTAAATATTGATTTACTATTTTTAAATTAAAATTAATGTTTCTTTTTCTTTACTGGGACATAGTTTCTATTTAATATCAGTATTTAAGGGTAGGGACTAAATTGATGGCCATATGTTGGTTTATAGACATATATTATTAAATATTTATTTAATTTTTTAAATTAGAATTAAATTTTTTTTTTTTGTCATTCATAGTTTTTATTTAATAACAATAATTGAGGGTAGGGACTAAATTGAAGGCCTATGATTATAATTACATTGTTTAGTTGTAAAATACATTCAATTTTTTTGATAGATCATATTATATGTAAGGCAAAATTTAGGACAAATCAACAAAAAAATTTAAAAACTATAATAAGTATATGAAATTTTATTCTATTTTTTTATAATATAAATTATACTAAGATAATATTTAATATTCCTTGCATAAAAACTATCACATAGAGTGTCAAATATTAGATTTAATCTTAATTAAAGGTGCATCCATTAAGAATAACACTACAAATAATCATCTTTAAAATATTACTTTAAAAATATATGTAGTTGGCCTAACACGAATACATAATTATTTTACTAGATTCAATTTTATTTTTTAATTATATGTGCCTTCAATTTTAAGCATGTGGACCCCTCATCATTGCTTCCATGTAATTATTCATGTGGCCAAAACACTAAAATCAATGTACCAATCCTCAGAAAATCTAAATATTCCTCTTCATGGTAGGTACTAAAGCCAAATCATGACATTTGTTAGATTTTAGGAATGTAATTATTTAATAATATGAAATCCATTTATCCATAATAATATAGAGTGGACACTTAAATTGAACCAATAAAATATTATATTTGATTCAAAAAAAATTTAAAAGAATATCAATATTTTATATTACACCCTGATTTCTCGCTAAGCAAATTACTTGATTATCTATGAATTCTCTATAGTTGATAATTTGATTTGATTATTACTAGCTAAGTTATAAGTTATATGTTGTTATGAGGCAGTTGTATGTTGCTTAAGTCACATGACTACATTGTTATGATTTAGCTATAATAAATATTATTTATATCAAGATCATGTTAACTTATCATTTTAGCAATATTTTATGATATTTATGTCATGATGTTATGGTCTAACTACCTTCTTATTATGAGTTTTATATAGGAGAAACTCATCCCTCAAATCATGACAGAGGGAGAGCATCATCGAAGATGGTGATGTAGATAGAGTTATTGGACAATGATAGAGTAATGGCTAGAGCCCTGCACACACCAGATTAAACAATATATATTATATGCATTATTTAAAGGGTTAGAATTAGTATGTTTTGGTAATTATCTATTTATAAATAATTTCATGCTTGTGTGATTGTGTTTTTGTAATAATAATAATAATAATAATAATAATAATAATAATAATAATAATAATAATAATAATAATAATAATAATAATAATTTTGAAAATGTAAATGTGCATGAACAACTATATGGTATTTGTATGCTTACATAACCTAAGTATATCTGAATCCTTGGCACAAGGTGTGATTTTCATATTGGTAGGCTTTCGTCTAAAAACTCTACATAGATAGATATAATAAGTAGGTATAGTGTTTTGTAAAATATAAAAATAAACCTATACATTATCTCTAAGTGTTAGATTAAAATTTAATAATTAAATGAGTTATCATTAGCATAATGGTACTATAAATTTTTAATTTTATGTTTAGTTAGCTATTGAATTTAGAAAAAATATATATTAAAATAGGAAAAGCCTCATAAGGAAATAAAACAAACAAAATAAAGGTAATGTGTTATTACATGAATAAAACAGAAAAAAAAAGAAAAAAACAACTTTAAAAAAAAGAAGGTGCAAAGCTCATAATCGAAGAGAGAGCTTTAGGAAAGAGAGAAGGGAGAATCTATTTCTAAAAATAAAGTTAAGGGTGAGGCAAAAGGAGAAGCAAAAGAGTTGAGAAAATAAAGGAAACACTTTTGAACCAAACAATCCCAGGTTGGAGCTTTGAGAGGTAGGTGTTCTATGTATATTTAGCTTCCATGTTTTATATTTAATTAACATCCTAGCACGCATGCACGCGTGTGCATGCGCGCGCGCGCAAACACACACACACAAAACAAACATTTAAACTATATATTCATATATGTGGCAATATGCCTTCAATATCTAAAACATATTTCGACCCATTGTTTTATTGCATATTATTAATACAATTTAAAATACAATTTTTTCTAAACCCCTTCTTTTTGTTCTTCTACTACCACTACTACTTTGGAAGGTCTTGACTTCAATGTCATGACTCTCCCAGTCAGTATGCTAATTGTGTGATTTTTAAGCTTAACCATGTTGGTGATGGGGCCATAGGGAAGACCATTTTTACAAAATGACATCTTATTGGAGAGTTTGATAAGTAATATGAGTCAATGTCATATCATATTTATGAGAATAATATTTTGAGAAGTATTAGTGATCATGATTATCATATTAGTCAAGTTATAATGTAAAGATCAGTTATTTGAGCATAATATAGTACATAGTAAAGTTATGAGTTGACATCATATTGTATTTAGAAGTATGATGTTTAGAGTTTTGAGTAATATGAGTCAATGTCGTATCACACTTTATTATCTTACTTAAATATCAAGTATCATATTTAGTAAGTAATATGAGCATATTGTTATGATATCATGGTTATTCAAGATTAAGAAACCTTTTCATTTAATATATAAAGTTAACATATCCCTTGAGTACTACTAGAATACTATGAGAGAATACAAATATTAGACCACTAAGTTAAAATATTACAACATGTAAATTTGGTGGGTCGGATATATAAACCAATGTTTATCTTTCACTTCATCAATCTATTTTTAGTGGTCAAACTGCAATAACCATTTATGTATGGAAATATTAAACCATTATATATGAAAATGACCATACTTTGCTAGTGACTTTTATGGTGATTTAAAATATATGATGTAGTGCGTTAAGTCACCTAGTATATAACCTTCCAGCATACAATAAACTAGTATTATAAGGAAAACTAACTATATAATTATAGATATAAATCAGATTGACTATATATACATTAACCTGGATAGAGAAGTCAATATTATGCATTAATAACATACATCAATATAGTTATCTGATATATTATTTAAAAGTGACTATTAACCAAATATATGATGATACATATAATTACTTTTTCAATAATATTATGTGGTAGTTGTACATAATCAAGAATAATCAATTCAAATTACATTGATTATGAATATCGAAATATACGATGATAAATACTATGTTGGACCTACAGGTGCCTAGATGAAAGGATTGTTAACATCAACATATATATACATGATCAAAATTTATGTAAAATAATTAATGAAATGATTTTGTAAATAGATATAGAAGAATATGTTATCTAGTTATAAGAAGCTATGAGTGTTTCAAAATTATAACTATGCGTTGATTTGATAGGAAAATAAATAACCTATTGACTATGATAATTTATTTATTAATATTATGGGGGTGATATGTCTCATAATCGATAGTCAATCTATTCAGTCAAATGATTATTAAAAACTTCATAAAATCCTTAGTAAAAAGTTATAAATTACTGTAGGAGTTTTTATGTAGTATTTATTTATTATTTGAGGACACATGTATAGTATATACTATTGGTAGATTAATTTGTATAGATATATATGCACATATAGTATGTATTGGTATATAGTGACGTGTGTCCATAGTTCTATTAATTGTTATAAATTAAATAATGGACTATAGAAGAGTAGGACACCAACTATATATGTACATAGCTCCCAAAATAATCATAAAATTTTTGGACTATTACATTTTAGAGCCCCTTATCTTATAAAATATCATTATTATGTCTTGCAAATGAAAAATTTATAATGGTTGTTGAAGTCATTGCTTGGAATTTCATATGACTATTGACATTTATTGTATTTATATATTGAGGGGTAATTATATGAATAAAGTTGATATGTATAATGGTATATGTATAAGAAGTATATATTCATATGGATTTAAGTATGAATATAAATAAATAACATATATGGATGTATTAGGTAATATTCCTATATCTATAGTTAATAGATTTTTAACATAATCCACAAAATTTTGAAGGACAAGAAACCATATCTATATGAATACAATCTCCTAGAATGTAAAAAAGATTAAGACTAACTATTGGTATATATGCATATCATAGGTAAAACATCTGTGCAATAAATATTATGAGTAAATTAAAATACAAAAGTGTTCAAACATATATATAACATATATTAGTGCATCTTGATGTGTGTATAAGTTATAGTTCTTTGATTCATAAAGACTAAGTTATATATTTTTGAAGAATGGGAAACTATGCATACATCCTCCTAAAATATAACAAATTATTTAAATGAAGGACTATGATATTTTGAGAATTATGACTACCTTTATTATGAATGGCTATTGGAATGGAGTAGTGAATCCATGGAAATTAATCGATTATGGTTTATTACTTGGCATAAAATATATTATATACTTAAATATACTTACAAAAATTAGATTATGCTGTTTAAACATAGGATATACTTAGTTGGTATAATTTTTACTTATTTATCTATTATTTAAGATTATGAGACATTTGATTCTTGAATTATAAAACTAGTTGTTTGTGATTGAGTGGTTGTGCCCATTAATAATAAATTATGATATTATGAGATGTCCTAGAATGTGTTTTGATTGAAAATTACAGTCTAAATATATGTTATATCTGAGTGTTATAAACTGTAATTGTTATATCTAGATTCATTCATACATTTGATAGACTGAATGTATGCATTTTAATTATTGCTATGTTTAGCATATTTTTTGATTGCTGGTGTAATTAATTTGTAAGAAATTATTAGTTTTGTGTGTGTGTGTGTGTGTGTGTGTGTGTGTGTGTGTGTGTGTGTGTGTGTGTGTGTGTGTGTGTGTGTGTGTGTGTGTGTGCACGTGCGTGCATGCGTGCGTGTGTTAACCAAATCTTTCATTATTATTACTAATTAAGTAGTGAGATAGACTTCACTAGCTTACTAACATTATGATGCCAGATGAAGGTAATTTGATGAAGTGGTGTATATGAAATTGAGTGACCCTAGAGGTTTATAACTATTTAAAAACCTAGGATAGGTAATGTTAGTGAGACATTATCATTTAATATGTATGATTTACATGTTTGTGTGATATCTTATTAGAATGGGTTTTTTTATGTTACATCATATATTTAGTTTTAGAATTCATGTAGCACACAATTAATAGCTTGTCTCTCTAGATTCCTACACCCTCACTATCTACTTACTCTTGAAGGGAGGGCCATTCCCTGATAGAGAATCGTATGAGGGATCGATGGTCTGTGATTGGTGTGATAAAATATTCATATGATGTTCTCCATCACCATAATAGTAATTACTTGGAGATGATACTTGAGATTACCATTGATACTAAAGCTTATGAACTCATGCTCTGAAGATATTTATATCTTATATTTTGTACATTATATTATATTTACTATTATTGAGACATTATCCTTGATGAGATGTAATTATTTACTTATCTTTACTTTGTAAGTAATGGTTATATCATTATACCAGTCATGGCTAAATAATTGTAATTACTTTCTATATTTGGTGATGATGCATTTCATATGTTGATAGTGATCAATGACTATTAAATGTCATGTTCTTATTTATAGTTAACATACTTAGAGTATTTTATTTGGATCACTAATTAGATTATCATGGTGAAGTCTAATAAAAGAGTATGTTGATTAAATTCAAATAAATAAAAATCACATTTCTCTAAGTCAAACCAAGTGGGGTTGTTACATATGGTATCAAAGTTATGGCTTGAACTCAAGAACACAATGAGTCCATCAGTGTTTTTGTGTCCTTCTACTTATCAAAAAGTATAATAGTGAAATGTATGTGGTATATTGAGTGTATACCCTTAGGAGCACTTGTACCCTCTTAGAGTCATTAAAGGGTTGGTTTATTGAGTGTTTTGATGATGTTGGTTATATAATATGTTTGGGTAGGTAGAGGTTCATTTCATAGTTCTTGAGTCATGAATAAGATATTCCTACCATATTTATTATCATTTAGATCGATGATCTCAAGAATGATTACATACTTACTTTGTAATGAAGACACCTTCATCATTTGTGTTTAGTATTATGAGTGTTAAAAAAGCATGAGATTATTCTCACTTAAGAATATATGCATTTTCGATAGAGTTTTCTGTCTTATATAAACTATACCTAGAATTAGGAATTCTATTGGACCAATTTTAGATTGACACCACCTAGTGTGATGGGAATTCTCTTTATAATAGAGTGTAGCTATGTTTGTTGAAGAATCCAATGTGCTAGGATTTTACCCATGGATTGGCACCCCATATGTTTACATGTATTTGGGAAAATTTGTTATCTCACATAGCTATCATGGAGTTGAGTTGTTACTCTCTCACCCTCTTTTGATATCATTATAATCCCACTGACTAGTTTCACATTTTCATGATGTTGAAACTTGTTATTGAAATGTTATTTTGTTAATATTCTTTGGACTTCATGGGATAGAATTTTATTTTTTATTGATATAAAATTTGTAGGAATGGAATGGATTGGTGCATATATGTGGTTAATATTTTCTTTCTAGTTATAGAAACAAATTGTGATACTACACTTACAAATTTGGTAAGTGTGTAATGATTAAGACAATTTGGATTGTGATGTTTTTATTCATACCATGTGAGGGTATTTAAGATTTTTGTTTTTGAGATGTTAGTTTACTACTTTTCACTTGTGGATTTTTAGAGTTAAACTTTCCAGAGCTACTTTATCTAATCTCATGAAATTTGACCACATGAAATGGTGAACCTTGAATTTATATTGGTTATAGATTAAGAATTATAAGTTGATTATAATCACTATGTTATGATTTACCCTTTATTAGATTGGTATTATTCTCATTTTACTAGAAACATGTATTTTGATGAGTCATTTATGTACCCTTCACCTAGAGTGAGTATGGAATATGATGTGCATAACATCTTGTTAGTCTAAGGGGTTTGAGTTAAACTTATAACTTGTGTAAGTGACCAAGAAATTAGGGAGGCATTGTCTCTTTTTTTAATTTTACAAGATTTTAAAGATGGTGTGATCCTTGGTCTTTGTTTGTTATGATAGTTTTAACATTATTTCCTCTTAACTATGAATATAATAGAATAGGTTAAGCTTTGAAATATGGTCTTAGTTATGTTTAGCTAATGGCAATGTAATATGACTATGGAATTACTATATGTTTTTTCTTGTAATGTATGTTGGTACATCTAGAATTATTTATCATATATCATTATTAGATATGATTTTTTAGTATGAATTTGTGATTTTTTTAACCTTGTGCACATTTTGGAGATCATCGGGGCATGGAGACCTAAGGGACAAGTGGTGAATTAGGAACATGAGAACTAAAAGATGAGAGTGGATCTTATTTAGTCTCATACTAACTCGATAGTTACTAGGTTTGGATCTCATAAGGAGAGCTTGTTGAATCCAATATTTGTCAAATGAGCTTTTCAAATTTAGTCGTATGGACATACACATGTATACTATATAATTTGTATTTCTTGGTTTTGTATACATTAGAAATGTAGTATTTCTAGTTCCTATTTATTGTCATAATTTTTAGGATCTACGTGGAATAGAGGTAGCATTGACATATTACACTTATCAGGAGCTATATGGTATAGTGATGTTGTTG
>JARHVA010007985.1:212500-217500 GCA_037957365.1 Torreya grandis | reverse complement strand
CCAAAGATACCAGAGTTTGGTAACTCATACTCTGAAGAGCTTTGTATCTTATATTTTATACATTATATTATATTTATTATTATTGAGATATTATCCTTGATGAGATGTAATTATTTACTTATTTATACTTTTGTTAGCATTTATTGTATCATTTTACTAGCTATGGCTGGATAATTGTAATTATTTTCCATATTTGGTGATGATGTGTTTCATATGTTGATAGTGATCAGTGACTATTAGATGTCATGTGCCTATTTAGAGTTAACATATTTAGATTATTTTATTTGGATCACTAATTATATTCTCATGGTGAAGTATATTAAAAGAGTATGTTGATTAATTTTTTTTAAAAAAATCATGTTTCTCTAAGTCAAACTCAGTGGGATTTTTACATTTTAGTTAACAAATCAAATTAGGCATTATGTGTGTTTTTAGATTTCAAAATAACTATTAAATATAATTAAAATTTCAATTTGAGACCACACTATAATATTTATTTGTTAAGGTTGTTTATTTATAAATAAAATCTATAAAATATAAATGTAAAGAGATGGAGAGACTAATATAATTTAGGTGTTAATTATGGTCCTAATATTCTGATACCTGAAGTTGAAGATATGTTTTTTGTTTCTCAATAACCATTGAGATGTAATTGAACTAATATAATTTATATGTTTATTATGGTTTTAATATTTTGATTCTTAAAGTTGAAGATACGTTTACTATTTATCAATAACCACTGAGATATAAATTATGTGTTACAGACATTACTGATGTGTTAATCTACAATAAATTTTGAATATGTAAAAGCATATGTCATAATATTGGATATTCTAGATATTATGCATGTTTGTGTTGTTGGGTAAATGTAGATAATGTTGAATGTATTATGAGCATTGAGTGGATAATATATTATATTAGATACAAGTGTATTTCAATAATTATACACTTTTATATGGTTTAAGAAGCACTTTTAATAGTAATTGTAAATGTGAATTTAAACTAATTGTTCCACACTTATCCATATATTCATAATGGATTTAATAATATCAAAAAAATAATGTATTTATTTTATTTCCATTATTAATAAGAAAACTCAACTCTAAATAAAACTTGTTCTAGATCCCATTAATAGAAAAGAATATCGACTAAGTAATTGGTTTAATTAACTTTGGCTATTAATAGGAAAAGTGTCACTTTAAATAAGACGTGTTCTACAATTTTTATTTAAATAAGACTTTA
The DNA here is from genome assembly GCA_037957365.1 of Torreya grandis. Taxonomy (NCBI): domain Eukaryota; kingdom Viridiplantae; phylum Streptophyta; class Pinopsida; order Cupressales; family Taxaceae; genus Torreya; species Torreya grandis. Next base: position 216,258 of record JARHVA010007985.1, on the reverse strand, counting down.
TTTATAAGTAATCTACTCATCAAACTTGACCCTAGCCTCCTTTGTAACCTACTCACCAAACTTGACCTTAGCCTCCTCCTTTATCTATATAAGAGTATAGAGGGCTAGTGGATAAGGTAACTTCTATGGATGAGGGTTATTGTTGTAATACTATTTTTTTTTTGTGGGTTTCAATATAAATACATGGTAATGCTACTTGGATAAATATGTGTGTTTTTTTTTCAATTTTATTTGATTTATCATTGTTTATCTATTGCATTCTTGTGGGTGTTTGTCTTAAGGTATTGAAATTATCTTGAAAACATGTCTAGGAATTTAAATCATATAAAATCTATAAAAGTTTCATCTCTTGTACTCAGTTTTGTGGAGCATATAAATATTTTATTTGTGTATCCACAATAAATATAATTTTCAGATTTGTAGTTTTTTTATGTTATTTTTAATCATGGATTTTCCCTTGAAGAATCTTGGTTGATAATAATTTGGTGAATGTAGTATGTTAGTAAGGGTTTGAAAAAAAAATAAAGTTCCACATTTAACATGAACATTTACTATAAGGTAATTTAATTTATTACAAAAAATTGTATTTTTGAGTAGAGTGTTGATTTAGAATTTATATGCTAGTTTTGGGCTATCTTGGCAATTATGAAAAAAAAAATGATACATTTAAAATGAAATCTTATTATAAGGTGTATTTTAGATTTTAAAATAAACATTCCTTTTGTGGAAAGAGCTAATTGTTGTACATATGACAGTTTTATTGTCCTTTGAATTTTTTCCAAAATTAATGTTTTTTAAGTTAGACTTAATTTTTGAAAGAAAGTATACTATGTATTTTGAGCACATTGATCTAAATTCAGATTCTAATGCATTAGTCATGTTTATTAACTATTTACACTATGCCCAATCATATGTAATTCATTCTTAAAAGACATTATTTTAAGAAATTTCTTATTTAAAACATTATATCAGATATGCTTTGGTGTAAAATTTAATACCATGGTGATGAGTAAGTAAGTTTCAAACTCTTGAAATCGAGGGTTTTTATCACATAGTGGATATGCCAGTATTTATAGGGTGTAAGTTGCACAACTACACTGATGGTTATGTAATTATCAGTATTATGAATGATAGTTGCATAGCTATTGGTATGCATACATCGATAAGTTTTACACCATACAAAATGACCAAAGTTGAACAAATTTTACAAATGTTTCTCCTTCTCAATTGGTGATTTGGTTAAGGTTCTTGGCATGATGTAAGGTTGAGATAGAATAATTATAGGTTTTTTAAAATGCATTAAAACATTTAAAAACATAATAAAAAAGCATATAAGTTAGATTGACATTGCTTGTTACAAGTTTGAGTCTTTTTTCTTGTTATCTCCTTGTTTCCTCACTATAGATGATTGATTCAATTGTGTCTAAATAAAGAGAAGAGTATCATAAGTTTAACACATCCTTTTGTATAAGGTTTTGATAGACTGGTAGTGAAAATTTATATCCATAGAGGACATGTTTTACATTTATTACATTACATAGTCGAAGGGGAGTGTAATTGCCTCACCCACTAGATTTTTTTCCCACTCTAGATTTCTCTAGGATAAATATTGTGTTTTTTATTTGTGTGTTTTTTTTAATTCTCATCCTTTGTGTTCATGTGAAATATGTTGTACATTTAATTCCCACCACTTTTTATCTTTTTTTTACAAGGTTAATATCCTGGAATAGTAATATAACCATGTTTTATTAAGATAGGAGTAGTAGGATCCTTGTTGATGAAAATTTGAGTGTAATATCTAGCTAATTTATGCATAATATTGGTATCGAATCTATTTCAGTAAAAATCCTTAGTGTGTTACTAACTATATTACACGTTTATAGTCATTGTTAGAGCAAGTGAAACTTTATTTCAAGGTATCATATTCCCCTCTCAAGCATGTATTTCCACAAGGAAGGTGGAACTAAGATATCAAAAGTATGGCCCGTGCTAATGAAGAATATGCATGAATTATAAAATAATATTCTCAAAATCTTAAATGAGGAGTAACTAGCATTATTATTTCTATATGAAAGCTTGACTAATTAGATTCTATTATGGGGATTTTAATGGGATGCTTGGTATTTCCATATTATAATAAAAAGGGAGGACTCTCCTAAGAATCATGAGAATAGCTCCATACCAATTATGCTCCACCTCCATTCAAGGCTTCAAAAAATATTTAATTTTAGATGTATGATGTGGGATGCCAGTGTGGGGAGACTATATAATTAGGTAGGAAAACATTAGGTATAATTCAATTTGCATCCAATTAAATAAACCCAATATATTTATTTTTCAAGGTTACAGTTGACCAAACATGTTTTCACTTAGTTTGAGAGCTATGTTCACTCTTTAGTTTTTAATAAGCTTCATCCTTTTACTAGGTGGGATGATTTTAAGATGTTAATCAAGAATTAATTATATAATATATTTTATGATAAAGAGAGGTCTATGCATTGGAAATGTCCTAGGTAAAAGAATGTCGAAATCATCCATGAGTACACAAGTGAGTTCCCCAAGAAGGTTGTCCAAATTCGATAAGATATACTAGACTGTGACATCTTAATCAATTATGTGAGTAGAATAAATATTCATTTTAGGAGACTAGTTGTCTTGGCCTATCCTATGAATGTATATGAGGTTTGATCTCAATCTCACTAATTAGAGATGGATAAGAATAAGGCTACATCTACCTCTCAAAACACTTACAATAAATAAGGCGATATTAAGCAAAAGGGAAAAGGTAAATGGAAAGGTAATCATAAATATAGTTATGTTTCTAATAAAGATGCTAAAATATATTATGGGAAATGTGATTTTAATAGATATTATGAGGACCAATGTTGGAATCTCCATCCAAAATTACATATGTTTAATTAAAATAAGAATAGAAATGTTATGCCCTCTCTTCAAGGTGAGAATATTGGTTTCAAATCTAAGGTAGATGATATTTTTTTTGTACCTCCATAAATAAAGAGGTGTGTTTAGGTAGTATTAGTCCTTAGGGGAATGAAATATCTAATTTTTTCCATATTAAAATCCTAATGAATAAAACAAAAATATATACATTTTTGTATTGTTGTCCATAAACTAATTTAATAAGTAAGGAATTGGTAGACAAATTTTGGCTTGATACTTACAATAATCCAAGCCCATATTCTTTAATTTGGGTAAAGAAAGGTGTAGACATCAATGTAACCATAATTATAAAGATAATTTTGGTATTAATGGAAATTTAATTGATTTCATTATAGTGGTTGTTATGCCTTTTGATGTGTGTAGTGTATTATTTGGAAAACCTTACTTTTATATATGGGATATGATCTTCATGATTATATCTAAATAATACCATTTGGTAAAGGATGAAAATATATATATAATGTTTTCCTACAAAGGTTATTTTAAAATATCTTTTGTAAGTGCCTTTGAAGATAATATACTTATTAATGGTCATAGGAAGTTAGATTTTCTTATTTTGAGAGATATTAAATATTAATAAGTAGTTTCACATAAAAATTATTATGGTATGTTTACTAATAAATAGTAAAATCTATGGGAGATATACTAAAATAATTCAAGGAGGGTTTCCATGAGCCTATAGGGTTTTCACTAAATAGGCCTATTGAGCATGATTTTCATTTTCTACCCAATAGTTCACTTCTGAATATCAAATTACATAGGCAGTCATTAAAGGATGTGAAAAAGATATAACAATA
>JARHVA010007985.1:155000-207500 GCA_037957365.1 Torreya grandis | reverse complement strand
GTGCATATTCTTATGACCCAAATGTATTTCTCAATCACATAGAATCTATCAAATTATTCTAATTCTTTCAAGTTCTAGATTTTGTGTGGACTCATATCTCTATGACATGTTCCCACTGATATGCCTGACCTCCCTAGGTGAGGGGAATGTAATGTGATTGTCACCTTATATTAAAAGGATAATACAACCATGCTATATCTTATCAATGATGTAGTATAGAAGTATATAGTAGTATCATGTCTAAGCATCTATATCAACAAATATCATAATATTCAAACATAAAATCCCTAATATGAAAGATATGGTTCATGGTAATTTCTAAAAATAATAATCATAATCTTAATAAACAATCAAGCATACACACAAGTGCACTCAATGTCACATAAAAGGGGTCTACAAAGTTTTAAAAAATAAGGTGCATGTTCAAATACCACACACTCTAATGAGAGGACATGTTCAAGATTATGTATATCAAAGAAACAAAACATAATGGCACTAGGTCTAATAAACAATGAACTTATTTAAATGTTTTTTAATTGAGACAAGGTATAAACTACAAATTATAGTCAACTAACCAATGTGGATGATGTGTTGTCCCCAAAAAATGTCACTCATTTTTGGGACAACCTATGGACTATTTTGGCCCTGCACAAACCAAAACCGTCTCTTCCCTTTTCAAAATTTGTCCTAAGCATTCAAATCCCTCATTTTTCAAGCTTCTCAATTTATATGAACTTTGTAGGAGGAAAGATATGGACTCAACATGCTTGAAATTAACAGGTTCAAAGGGTTCGATGGCTTTAATAGGTAAATTCTTTCAAAAGAGCAATTTTCTAGCACTTATACATTTCTAGGCTTGGTTCAATAGGTTGGTTCAATCAAATGATTCAAAGGAGTGGAACGTACCATGTGTCCATCCTAGAGTTCCACAGAAGGTGACAAGTGGTAGCTGCAGAAGGTTTCAATATCTTTTTCTCAATGTAGTAGAACATGCCATGTGTCATCTTCAAAGCTCGATAGAGCCTAGTAAGTGTCAATGGCCACTGTATCTTCCTTTGGTTTCATTATCAAGTGAGAACTGTGGTGGGCCCCAGATGAGTTTCTAAAAGAGTAACCAGAGTGCTCCAAGTGTCATAGTCCATGTGATTACTAAAATAGAGTGGCGGTAGCCATGTGTCCCATTGTAACTCAGTCGAGCATGACAAGTGTTGGCATCCATGCTTCAAGATTCTTATAAGTTTCCAAGCTTCTCTCAGGATCCCTCAAAAAGCACCAAGTGGCAATCATGGAAGGTTGTAATCTATTTCTAAGAAGCCATGAAAGTTGCCATGTGTCCCTGCTAAAACTCAACAGAAGCCACCAAGTGTTGACATCTACAGTTATTAAGTAAGGACTATGGTGGACCCCAGGTAAGTCACAAGAACAAGTGGAATGCACCAAGTGTCATCATCTGTGTAAATCCAAATGAGTCTCAAATGTTTCTGCAGCATTTCTAAAGTAGTAGAATGTGCCACGGGTCAAAAATGGAACACTACCAACTTAAAGACGCAAAGCCAAGGAAAGATTTCCTTCACACAAATTGTTTGAAGGAAATAAAGGATCAAGCCTAACTAATGAAATTAAACCTGAAGGCTGCCTAGAAGATCCTGAAGGGGAGGTACCCTTATGGGGGCACTCGACACTCAGAAAGGACCTTTTATAAAGATCTGAAGAGGCACTCAACACTCAGCAAGAGGAAAAGACATGAAATAATTGCTAAAGAGGATGATGGACTCATAACCGTCAAATTTAGGACAACAAATTAGCCTTTAGCTTTCAAGCGATGATGGAACCAAAGACGTCAATTTATGGTAATAAAATAGCTATTGATCTTCACAAAATTTAGTGCGAACCTGAAGAAATTCAAAGGCTTAAGGCTAGAAGGAAGACAAAGTTAGGAAGGGGAAAAAGAGCCAAGTATAAAAAAGGATAAAATATTCCAAGTGGAGAAGGAAGGTGTCAACTTAAGGAGTTACTCTAGCGGTTGACACAGTTTCTACGAATTGATCATCAAGGGGCATGAACAGTGAATGACGCGACCCATTTTACTTCACTTTGCATTGATGAGCAGACAAGCTATGTGAATGCCTTGAAGGAATGGTTTTGTCTATAGACAAATGGCATGGCCTATGTTCTAAATGCTTGAAGTCAGAATAGGAGCTGACACATCATTATCTATCAAGCAACTTCCTCTTCCCAATGTTGGAAATGCACATGGGCCACTTGTAAAAGGGCACCAAAAGTCTTTTCCAAGAGGGGCACCTTTTTGTTCTCTCTTCTCTATATATATTGTAACTTCTCATTTTGAACCAGAGAGATCTTCCCATTACTAGAAGTAAAACTCTGCCCAAATTGAAAGGCATTACTAAGACATTGAGCTCAGATTGTTCATCATATTTCTTTATTTGAATCAGAAAGCAAGTTACTTTTAGACTTTCTACTGTTATAGCTTGTATCATTCTAGGAGATTTTTCTTATGTCTATTTCCTAAATGTATTCTTATTTATGCAATGTAATAAGTAGAGCTAGTGGAAGTGATGAGGAACGTGTCCTGAAGCCAGTTACTTTTAGACTTTTTGCTTTCATAGTTGTCTTTAGTGTGTGTTTATTTTCTATTCTGTGTAAAGTTCCTTGGGATGACTTTGTGCCCCCATTGTTCTTCGTATCTCACTCTTGGGAAGTTAAGGTGGAAACTTTGTGCTACATCTTAGATTGTTGGTTACTCTATACTCTGTTACCAGTTACTTATCCTACCTAAAAGAACTCCTACTGTTCCCTACAAGAACACTTTTGAAAGAAGAGAAGTGCTTTTAGTGTTTTCACCAGGATTTTCTCCTCTGTTTGTTAACATCATCTCTAAAAGAAGAGAGATGGATGGCTTATCCTACCCCTAAGTGTTATTTTCTGCATATATATATATATATATATATATATATATATAGTGCCTAATTTTTAATAGGGAACCTCCCCTTGATGAGAGGAGAGATATGTCCCCATTAGATGTGGTAAACCTACAACTTTTGATGACCAATCTCCCTATGCTATGGTTGAAGAGACCTATTTTGATCACCAATTAGTTGGTTGACAAAATATTCACCCAATAGTTTTTGGTGACTTCGCTGGGGACACAATAATTTTGTGCAATTTGGAACCTCAGGTTTTAGATTAAAACATCACCTGTGTCATACCCATTATCTTTATACCCTTATCTATTATAGACTCTAACTACTCCATTCTATGTCTTACCCACTATAATTATAGCCTTACCATCTTCCTCTACCCTCACGCTAATTGGGAGAGAATGCACAGTTTGAAGCCTCAAGCTTCAAGTTGAAGCAGATCCTACTCTTTTCCATTTTTGTTCTACAATCTGGCATCTCCATGTTATACCAAAAGCTAGAAATCTCAAGGTGTTGTGGACCTTGCTTTTGAGTTGGTGCAACAGAGTAATTTCTATTTATTTCCTCCATAACCTCACCTTCAATGAACTAAGATTCTTTTTCCTACCCCTATCAGGCTATCAACACAAGGTAGAGCTACTTTTTATGTTATTAGTAGAGCTTTTCCTATCCATACTCCACCCAGATTTATTATCCCTCTTTTTCATAATCCAATCATGGTAGTTTGAGGCCCCTGGGGTAACTCTTTTAGCCCACTTAATTTGACTCCACCCGTGCATGAACTTCCACGTAGCTCAAGAAATAATTTCCCCAAATTATTTGGGGATGGGAAAGTTCACCCTGATGAACACATTGCAGCCTTCAGCATAGCCTATGGCATAATAAGAGTGAAATTTGAAGACATAACAGTCAAGCTATTCATAGAGACACTACAAGGTGTTGTTGCAGACTAGTTCTACCATCTACAAGCTTGGTCAGTGACTGATTGAGACACCCTTACAGATAAATTTAAACCTAGGTTCAAGCCTGCCAAAGATGCACATGCCTTGCTAGCCCAACTCACACAGATGAAGAAAGAGCCCCATGAACATATGAGGGACTTTATTGCCAAGTTTGACAAGCTGAGGCATAGAATTCCCATGATTTCCCAGTTGACACCTTAGAATCTCAAGTGTTTCTTCATCAACTCAAAAGAGCCTAAATTGAGTTTCTTACTAAGATGGGCTAGACACATAGACCTTGCTACTACTCAGGACTTGGCTACTGAGGTAGAAGATGACCTTATCTTGGCTGGAAAGATAAGGAAAGACCTTAATAAAGGTAAATCCTCTTCATCCTCTAAATACTCAGCTACAGTCAACACTAACCTAATGGTGCAAAAGCTAACAAATGAAGTGCTAGATCTCAAAAAGCAAATGGTGCAAGGGATGTCATCTGTTCCTACATACATAGAAATGCCAAGGAAGACATTTCAGAATTAGGTGTACCAAGGCCATGCTACGAGGAATCAAGGACAACTAAATCACCTTCCTCCTCCATAGAGGAACATCGCCCTCGAAGCACCTCCAACCAACTTAGCAGTTGGATACCTTGAAGCTGAATCAAATTTCCCATTCTAGCCTAAGTTGAATCCTAAAGATGACACTAATCTCTTCACTAAGGAAGAAGATGAATTAGCTGGTGACTCCAACATTGGTTTCCTAAACTACTAGGATGAACCTAGAAGTGAAGGCAATGTAGCTGAGGGATCATATGCTATATTCACCTGGTCCATAAATCAATCAGCTCAACAAGCTGATAAAGAGAAGATAGAGGGGCAACCTCAACCAATAATTTCAATTGCTAAACATGGAACCACTCTACCTTTCCAGCTAAAGGACCTGATAGTTTCTAGAAAGGTAAATACCCCAAATATTTCTACACCTTCAACTTCAAATTTGTAGTCCAACTCTCCCCCTCCCAAAACTCAAAAGGATGAACTTCCATCCTCTATGCCTAATTCATTTCCAACATTTGATATCATTGACCATATAAAGAAAACCAAAATTCAAATGTCTGAATTTGAATTTTTCCAGTCTAACCTTGAGCAATTAGACAAATTGGTTTAGTGTGTGAAGAACCAAAATGTCCCTGTGGGACAAGCAATTCCAAAGGTGACACATAACCCCCCCAAGAATGCACCCACCAAGAACAATCTTGTCTTTACCCCTCCTACTACTCCTAGTAGGACTGAACCTTTATATGTCTCATTACTGATAAATGGTCATCAACTGAATAACTGCATCATTGATTCTGAAGCTTTAGACAATGTCATGCCTGCCAAAGTGGCTGAATCCCTTGGCCTCACACTGACCAAGACATTTGGTAGATGCTTCTCTATGGAGAACAAGTACCTCTACTGGGACAAATAAAGGATGCCCAATTTGCATTTGTAGCATTACCAGACAAAATAATTAAGATGATTTTCTTGCTCATTGACGTCCCAACATCATATGGCATCCTTCTTAGGTGAAATTTCTATAGGGATGTTGGTGGTGAATTGAGCATGGACATATCCGAAGCAAGGATTCCAGTCAAAGGTGTTAAGAAAAGGCTACTCCCTGAGAAGGAAGCAAAATATGTGGTTACCCAGACCTCAGCACCTAAAGCTCAAATTTTGTTCGAGTCTTCAGGCATGGGTAACTACTTTCTATCCATAGATAAAGTTCATGAGGCATTAGATGAATCTCCTATAGATGACCACCTAGAAATGCATTCAACTAGAATAGCAGGAGAATTGGTGGATTGCAATACCAATGAGGAAGGATCTCCACCTCTGAATGAAGAAGATTTCAAAGTAAAAGTAGTGTCTAATAAGGTACGGATTCCAAAATTTGACGGTAGCTACTCCACTAGTTTGGGAGCTAGATTTGTACTGATATCTCCTCAAGAAGATATTTTTCCTTCATCCTACAAGTTGTAGTTCAACAACACTAACAACACAACTAAGTATGAATCTATGTTGCATGGATTGAAAGATACTAGGGACAAAGGCATCAAACTCCTTCATGTTAAAGGAGATTTTGAATTGGTGGTTTGTCAGGTGAGGAACCTGTACCAAACCAAGAATGAAGAATTGTGCCACTATCATAATCTAGTTTGGGACCAAATTGAAAACTTTGATGCTTTCAACATCTCTGCCATTCTTTAGAGAATATAATGACTGGGCTGATGCACTAGTCATTTTAGCTACTCTCCTGGTCCCCCACCTAGACTTCAAAAGAGATAAGTACACTATTGAGCTGGTATTTAGACCAAGTGTACCTGATAATGCTAGTCATTGGTAGGTGTTTAACAATGACAACCAAATCATTTCCTTCATGGAGTAAAAAGATAGCTTTAATAGCTACATTTTGAAGGTAGTGAACCTTAGAAGTGTGAACCAGCTCTTGAATCAAATTTAGACATAGGTGAAGAGTTCCTACAACTTAAAGGGAATAAAATTCCCAAAGGCCTAGTTTCCCTTGAGAAGTTGTTTGACAAATATGACTGATTCATCTAATAGCAGCAAACGGATTCAAGCTCCTCTCAGGTGTTTGATCAAGTAAATATGGGAACCAACAAAGATCCCAAGATGGTTAACATTGGTAAATGTTATACTCCTAAGGAGAGGTTTAAGTTCACCACTATTCTCAATAAATACATGGATGTCTTAGCTTACTCCTATGATGACTTGAAGTCACTCTGGCCTGATTAAATTTGGCATGACATTCCTCTCAAGGCTGATTCGGCACCTTACAGGACAAAGTCTAGGCAGTATAATCTAAAAATATGAGGTACCATTTTATCTGAGATATAAAAAATGCTAAATGCCAGGATAATCTTCCTAATCCATCATTCCACATGGATGTCCAATATAGTGCCTGTACGGAAGAAGAATGGTGAAATTTGCCTCTGTGTAGATTTTAGGAATTTAAACCAGTCATCTTTGAAGGATAACTACCCTCTACCTATCATGGACCAAGTACATCAGATAGTTATAGGTTTAGAGATGTTATCGATGCGAGATGGCTTCTCAGGATATAATCAGGGTGAAGTAAGTGAGGCAGACTAACATAAGGCTGATTTCACCACACCTTGGGGCACCTTTGCCTGTCAGAGAATGCCTTTCAATTTGATAAATGCTAGTGCCACCTTCTAAAGAGCAATGGACCTTGCCTTCAAAGATGAAATGGGTAAGTTCATTATATTTTATATGATGACTTGACTATTTTCTCTAAGCATCACCCAGATCATGTGCACCACTTGCAACAAGTGCTGGAATGTTGCCACCAAAATTGCATTTCCTTAAACCCCAAGAAGTTAATTTTTGGAGTAATAGAGGGGAAACTTCTCAAACACATTATGTCCAAAGGAGGCATAAAGATTGACTCAGATAGAGTCAAGTCTATCTAAGAGCTTACCTTTCCCATAAGTAAGACTATTGTTCACTCTTTCTTTGGAAAGGTGAATTTCTTAAAGAGGTTCATCCCTGAGTTTGCTAAGAAAACTAGACATATTGTAAACATGATGAAGGGAAAGGCCACCTTCAACTAGACTAAAGAAGGCAAGTCATCATTTGAGGATATCAAGACTACCATTGCCCACACCCCAATTCTGGTTTGTCTAGACTATAACAAAGAGTTTACCATGTACAGTTATGCTTCAGAACACATGCTTTCATAAATTCTGGTTCAATAGAATAAATAAGGTATGGAATCTCCCATTTCCTTCATGAACTAAAGTACTTGAACATGGATAAGCATTCTTATGTAGTGGTGAAGGTAGTAAAGCATGTTTGCTTCTACATCTTGAATTCACACACTACTTCCTTGGTTCCTGACACCACGGTCAAATCCATACTAACTCAGCAAGAGTTTGGGATGAAAAGAGGCAATTGGGTTTTGAAGATCTAAGAGTTTGATCTGGTCATCAAGCCAACAAAGCTGGTATGTGGAAAAGGGGTATGCCAAATAATTGTGGATAACAAGCCAGAAGGAACAGAGCACGAAGAATCATAAGAAAAAAATGTGCTAACAGTCCTCTTCATCTCCACTATGAATGAGTGGTATTCAAGTATTGCTCATTTCCTTATGGTGAATGTCCCAGTCACCTATCTTACAAAAAAAGGACTATCAATTTGAAAGTTGTCAATTTCATCCTTTGGGACAATAGCTTGTATAAGAGGAGCCTTGATAGAGTGTTCCTTCACTGCATGGACAAGGAGTAATAAAGCCAACTTCTAAAGTCCTACAATTTGACTTGTGGAGGACATTTCTCTACTCCTATAACATCCCATAAAATTTTGTGGGCCAGGTATTACTGGCCAACTCTCTTTCAAGATGGATATAAGTGGGTAAAGAAATGTGAACTATACCAACAGTTTGTTGGAAAATCCAAGTTGGCTGCCCTACCTCTCAAGCTAGTGTTCATAGAGGAGCCATTCCAACAATGGGGAATTGATTTTATTGGAGCTATAAACCCATCTTCAAGTTTTGGACATGATTATGTCCTTACATCAATAAATTAATTCACCAAGTGGGTGGAAGCAATCCTGACTAAACATACGACTTTAGAAGTAGTGTGCAATTTCCTCAAAGAGAACATCATTGTCAGGTTGGGGGTCCTAATCAAAATTGTCATAGACAACACAGCGTATTTCACTTCCTAGGAGATTACTCAATTCTATTTCTACTATGGGATTACACTCTCCCACTCTTCTGATTACTTCCCACAAGGGAATGGACAAGCTGATTCAAGCAATAAGAACCTAGTGACTATCATCAAGAAGATGGTGGATGACAACCAAAGGACATGGCATAAAGTATTATTTGATGCTCTATGGGCAAATAGAATTACACCAAAGAAATTAATTAGTATGTCTCCTTTCCAACTTCTTTATAGTATCAATGCTGAGATACCAATCACCTTAGAATTGCCAACATTAAAACTGGCTAAGGCAATTAAAGATCAAATATATGAAAGCTCCCTTGATAAGAGCGTCATGTTCCTGATTGAGATGGATGAGCAGAGAACTATGGTGGTGGACTGAATTGCTACTCATCAAATTTTGGTGAAGAAACTCTTTGACTAGAAAGCACAAGACCATGATTTCTAGATTGGAGATCAAGTCCTACTGTGGGACAAAAGGAGAGAACCAAAGGGAATGCATGGGAAATTTTATTCCCTTTGGAGAGGCCCTTTTACTATCCATGAGCTCAATGTTAAAAATAGCTTCTTGTTGAAGTATAAAGATGGAATGCTCTTTTCTCTACCTCACAATGGGTAGCATCTGAAACACTTCAATTCTTGAAGTATCAAATAAATTCACCTGTACATATGTCTATTTATATAGACTTTGTTTCTATTTGTGTGTTGTTTATTTTCATTTTTTGGAGCCTTTCTTTTTGGGTAGCATGACTCCATAGCCCAATGGCATACTTTAAGGCACTGGAGATTCTGGTTTCTACTCCCCTCAGCTATTTCAAGTTTTCAACTAAAGGAAGTTCCCCAACTCGAGCTAGCTATTGTCCCCAAAAAATGTCACTCATTTTTGGGACAACATATGGCCTATTCTGGCCCTGCATAGACCAAAATTGTCTCTTCCCTCTTTGAAATTTGTCCTAAACATTCAAATCCCTCACTTTTCAAGCTTCTTAATTTTTATATACTTTGTAGGAGGAAAGCTACGAACTCAACATGCTTGAAATTAACAGGTTCAAAGGGTTCGATGGCTTTAACAGGTAGATTCCTTTGAAAGAGCAAGTTTCTAGCACTTATACATTTCCAAGCTTGGTTCAATTAGTCGGTTCAATCAATGATTCAAAGGATCAGAACATGCCACATGTCCCTCCTAGAGTTCCATGGAAGGTGACAAGTGGTAGTTGTGGAAGGTTTCAATATCTTTTTCTCAAAGTAGTGGAACATGCCACGTGTCATCTGTAAAGCTCAACGAAGGCTGCCATGTGTCAATGACCACTGTATCTTCCTTTGGTTTCATTATCAAGTGAGAACTATGGTGGGCCCTAGATGAGTTGCTAAAAGAGTAAGTAGAGCACTTCAAGTGTCATAGTCTATGTGATTGCTAAAATAGAGCGGCAGTAGCCATGTGTCCCATTGTAACTCAACGGAGCATGACAAGTGTCAACATCCATGCTTCAAAATTATTATAAGTTTCCAAGCTTCTCCTAGGGTCCCATGGAAAGCACCAAGTGGCAACCACAAAAGGTTGTAATTTGTTTCTAAGAAGCCACATAAGTTGCCACGTGTCCCTGCTAAAACTTGGTGGAAGCTACCAAGTGTCGACATCTGCAATTATTAAGGATTATGGTGGACCCTAGGTAAGTCATAGGAATAAATAGAACGTGCCAAGTGTCATCATCCACGTAAATATAAATGAGTCTTGAATGTTTCTATAGCATTTCTAAAGCAACAAAATGTGCCATGGGTCAAAAATGGAACACTCCCAATTTAAAGATGCAGAGCCAAGGAAAGATTTCCTTCAGATAAATTGTCTGAAAGAATTCCTTCAGACTTTTTGTTTGAAGGAAATAAAGGATCAAGCCTAGCCAAAGAAATTAAACTTGAAGGCCACCTAGAAGATTTGAAAGGGTAGGTAACCTTGTGGGGGGGCACTCGACACCAGAAAGGACCTTTTCCAAAGACCCGAAGAGGCACTCGACACTCAACAAGTGGAAAAGACACGAAAGAATTACTAAAGAGGATGAGGGACTTGTAGCCATCAAATTTAGGACAACCAATTATCTGTTAGCTTTCAAGCGATGATAAACCCAAAGACATCAAATTTGCAACAATAAAATCATTGTTGATCTTTGAAGACTTTAGCACAAACTTGAAGAAATTTAAAGGCTTAAGGCTAGAAGGAAGACAAACCCAAGAAGGGGCAAAAGAGCCAAGTACAAAATGGACAAAATAGTCTGAGTGGCAAAGGAAGGTGTTGACTCAAGGAGTTACTCTAACTATTGACACAGTGTCTGCAAATTGATCATCAAGAGGTGTGAATAGTAAACAATGCAACCCAGTTTTCTTCACTTTGCATTGATGAGAAGACAAGTTGCATGAATGCTTTGAAGGAGTGGTCTTGTCTACAGACAAATGGTGTGGCCTATGTTCTAAATGCTTGAAGTTAGAACAAGAGCTAACACAAAATTATCTATCAAGCATCTTTCTCTTCCCAATGCTGGGAACACACATGGGCCACTTGTAAAAGGGTGCCAAAAGTCTTTTCCAAGAGGGGCACCTTCTTGTTCTCTCTTCTCTATATATATTGTAACTTCTCATTTTGAACTAGAGAGATCTTAACATTACCAGAAGTAAAACTCTGCCCAAATTGAAAGGCATTATTGAGACTTTGAGCTTAGATTGTTCATGATATTTTTTTGTTTGAATCAAAAATCAGGTTACTTTCAGACTTTGTGCTGTTATGGCTTGTATCATTCTAGGAGATTGTTCTTATGTCTATTTCCTAAATGTATTTTTGTTTATGCAATTTAAAAAGTAGAGTTAAGTGGAAGTGATAAGTAAGGTGTCATAAAGCCAGCTACTTTTAGACTTTGTGCTGGTATAATTGTCTTCAGTGTGTGTTTATTTTCTATTTCTGTGTAGAGGACCTTGGGACAAATTTGTGCCCCCATTGTTCTTCGTATCTCACTCTTGGGCAGTCAAGGTGGAGAATTTGTGCTACATCTTAGATTGTTAGTCACTCTATACTCTATTACCAGTTACTTATCTTACTTGAAAGAACTCCTACTGTCCCCTGTAAGAACACTTCTGAAAGAAGAGAAGTGCCTTCAGTGTTTTCACCAACATTTTCTCCTCTGTTTGTTAACATTATCTCTGAAAGAAGAGAGATGGATGGTGTATCCTACCCTTAAGTGTTATTTTATGCTTATATATATAGTATATAGCACCAAATTTTTAATAGGGAACCTCCCCTTGATGAGAGGAGAGATTTGTCCCCATTGGATGTGGTAAACCTACAACTTTGGATGACCAATCTCCCTATGATGTGGTTGAAGAGGCCTATTTTGATCACCAGTTACAAGGTTGATAAAATATTCACCCAACATGATGAATAATCAAAATAGAAGTAAATAGCATAAGAACATCATACTAGTCCTTGTATACATGTGTTACAATATGTCTTGTAACATAACATATCTAACACATTATTTAAAATGTAAGCATGAGTATAGACATGTGTAAGAATGAGTATTTACACATGTAAGAATTAGTATATAATCTCAGCAAGATAATTTAAAGTGATCATAAATAATATAACATGTATTAATCTTTATCAATGAAGGAAATGCCTTCAACATAGAAAATCATGTGGGTAGAGGAAAAGTCCAACATATGTAAGCTCATGTATCATAAATATAATGTATACTTGTATCATACTGAATTACCTATGAAACATGTGTATATAGAGAGGAAATGATATTCTATATGATAACATAATCCAATCAACATACTCAATAGCTAGTAAATATGTAAATGCTAAGTATTTTTTCTAATTTGAATGTTTTTGTATTTTATTTATATTTTGACTTTTGCTTGATTTTTTTCAAATGTATTGATTTACAAATGAGAAGCCTAGACAATTATATTGTCTAAGGGATCCTCATATAGTGTACTAAGATTAAGATGATATAAAAAAAATTAATCATGCTTTCAATGATCATGTATATGTTCTAAACTTAGAACTATAGAATCTACAATATTCTACATATGTCTTTTAAGACTCTATGGTCATGAAGTTGAAGGAGAAGTTATAATGGTTTGTGGAATCCATTGCATATTGATTTGTTTCTATTTTGTTGTAACTATAATTTTGGGTCTTTTTACCCACTCTAAAACATGTTAATATGATATTAGTAACTAGTTGGGCCATGTAGGTGTTGATGATGACTTCGTGGAGTCCACTATATATATATATATATATATACTGCAATGGCCTATCTAGTATTTGTCTCCTAGGAAAGTGGAGTCCCTTTTTCATACCCTTTCACTCATGATTAACAAATTAATAGGTTGTATAATTATTTTGTTAGGATTGTGGAGCTAAAAGCTTCACTGATGCAGACACAGAGGAGGTTGCAGGAGAGTTGCTGAGTGTAAGAGACACCGACGTCGGTCAGGCCAACCGACGTCGGCAGGACAGGGCAGGAAGGCAACCGACGTCGGTCATAGATCAGCCGGCGTCGGCGATCCCCAGGTGGACAGGGACCGGCGTCGGTCACCTGTGTGGTTTGACTGTGAGTCAATTACGGGCAGTGGGTTGACGAACCAAGTGTTTGCATGATGAGTGCTAATTTTAGACTCATAGCTACGGATCTAATTATTGTAATTAGATGTCTAATTATTGTTTGGATGAGATCTATATAATAGACTCATGGTTGTATTGGAAAAGTGTGCTAGGGTGTAAGAGAGCATAATTATAAGCTCCTTCTGTGTGTGAGGTAGAGCAATGGTGCGTTCCTCCTAGTGCCTCAGTACCAGGTGTGTTGGTGCTAGATTGGAGAGCCAGCTAGGTTCTTCAGGAGTGTAGGATCTTGGTCACAGTTACATGGCCTATATAGGAGATCTACATGGTAAGTAAGATCATTGATCTGTAGGTGTATGTGTGTGCAAGGTCGAGGTTCACAGGTGAGCAGAACCGTTGTTTGATTTGCAGGTGTGCAAGGTCATATAGACAGCAACACAACAGGGAGCAGTATCAGGCAAGATCTACTTGGAGTATAGGTGTGTACTCGGATAGAGCAAGAGAGGAAGGCAAGGGAGTTCCTTCCATAAGTATGGTCTGTTGAATTTCAGGTTGTTGCAGGTTCATGGGAGATCTACTTGAAGTACCTTGAGTACTTGTGGAGCACGTGGAGTGCTTGTGGAGTGTGTGGAGCACTTGTGTTGTGCGTGGAGCACGGGAGGTGAACACCAACTCTGTATTTGAGTTGGGTGTTGGGACCTGTGAGAGGGAGAGCTTTGGGGAGAAGATTTACTGTTCACTTGAGGTGTGGGAAACTTCTGTAAGGTGGTGGAGAAGATGTGGCATATTCTCTATTGTATTCTTTTCTGTATAAAGTGTTAATACAAGTTGTGTATTGTCTCTCATATGCTGTGTTATTCTGAATTCTAGTTACTTGGTGAATCTGGTTATTTCTGCATATTATAGTTGCTTGAAGTTTGGTAATCAATTGTATGTTTCCAGTTTCGCATCCTGACAAGTGGGATCAGAGCATGTTTGTTGTTCTAGATTCCTGACAAGTGGTGTCAGAGCTAAGGCTGCAGGAAGCAGGTTGTGTTTTGGTTACAGGGCACTCTCAGGGGTTTCTGATTGAGTGGGAGTAGAGCAACGGCAGATCAAAGTAAGCTAAGAATGGAGGAGTTGAAAAGCACAGACGGTTACTCACGGTCCTATGGAAAGAAAGAGCAGGTAAAAGAACATTGTTGGTTGGTAACAGATCAGCATGAAGAAATTGAAGATACAGATGTAGCAGATGTTGTTGCACAGGATGTGTTTGCAGGTTTCTTGGATAAAGTTGAATCTTGGATAAAAGATTCGGTTGCCTCTTTCCATGCAGCCCTAGGTAGAGGAGCTGGTAAGCCTTGCCAAAGAATTGGCAAAGGGGAAGTGAAGCTGAAATTGCAGGCGGCCAACACACAGGTGTTGATGAATGTCATGCAGGTCCCAGGTTTGGAGATATGGCTAATTTCTTCAGAAAGATTGGGTGATGAGAGATGCACAAGAACTCTCACAGCGGTAGCACTTGAATTAGCTGGTGGTAAGAAAATAGGTATTCTTTATCTACTTGTTTATATTACTGATTCTTCTTCTGTTGCGGAGACGTGGCTTTGTAGGCTTGGTCACATGAGGAGGAAGGAGATGCATGTTCTTAAGTGGAAGATAGATATATTTGACAGGCTTAAGAACTGGAAAGCCTTGGTGTTCTTAGAGGAGATGGCGGACAGAGTTCAGTGGATGAGGCTGGATACATCTGAGCAGAGCAGTTTGGACATGGGTTTTGATCCAAAGGAGCTCGCGGGTAAAAAGTCATCACTCACAGGCGAACACAGACACCGGCGTCGGTCAGAAGGAACCGGCGTCGAACAGACAGGTGCTGATGTCGGTCATGTGCAGACCGAAGCCGGCGATGTCGGGCAGGGTAAGACCAATGTAGGTCATAGGACCGACGTCGGCAGTATGTAAGACCGATGTCGGTCAGGAGGACCGACGTCGGCAGAAGGGACACCAGCGCTGGTAGGTTGGTAGTCAGGTACAGACGCATGGATCCGACGTCAGTCGGATGCAGACTGTGGAGTGACCGAGGTCGGTCACTGTAACAAATTTTGGGTGGACAGCATGTTGTCAAGGAGTCTCAAACACCCATACGGAGGACTGAAGGTGTAAGTAGGCCCTTAAATTCGTGTTCTTCTTCTTCATACTTGTTGCTATTTGTAGAGCAGGAAGGATCCAGGATACAGGTGTGAGCTAGGCAGGATTATGATGCAGAACCAGATGGGTGTCTTGGTAGGTTTGCCAGCTGGATGAAAGCATAGAGACGAATGGATTCCTTAGTAGAAGAATAGAGAGAACGGATATGTGAGACAGAAGACCAGGCATATGGTCTTGAGGAGCTGTAGGACATTGGTACAGGTTTTGACAGGTGGAGGATGAAGCATGGCTTCAGTCGATGTCAGGGTAACTACTGTGGTTTGAATTACCAGGGGGATGATGGTCATGACATCATTCTGTTACTGTATGTGGATAGTATGCTAGCTAGCAGGGGAGTACATACAGGGTTTTGCTGAGCTAAGGGTAAGATTAGTTCAGTGGCATGTCATGAGGAGCTTGGAGCAGCAGAATTCTTTGACATGGGAGGCATGGAGATCACGAGTTGATTTTGTCTCAAATGGGCGCTGATGTGAATCAGGTGTTGGCGAGGTTCGGGATGCAGAACCGGAGCACACTAAGGTCTGGATAGGTACAGTGTCTGAAATCACATGAGGTCTGGTATAGACCTGAGTATTCCCATGCAGTGGGAGCTGTCAGAGTTAGGAGCCAATTCGGGGAAGTGGGTTCTCAGTTTTTTGAGAGGGACCGGCAGCAGGTGTTGCTATGCAGGGTCAGGACTTCACTACAGGTGTTATAGGTTCGGATGTGGCAGGGTACTCGGATGACAGGTGATACACCATGGGATGTGTGGTGGGTTGTCTTCAGGTGGGAGCTTGAAGAGGGATACAAACCAGGAAACAGATTAGACAGAGTATAGGTACAGGTACAGTGCAGCTATTTATCTCCAAGTGGGAGATTGTTAGGATTGTGGAGCTAAAAGCTTCAATGATGCAGACACAGAGGAGGTTGCAGGAGAGTTGCTGAGTGTCAGAGACATCGGCGTCGGTCAGGCCAACCGACGTCGGTAGGACAGGGCAGGAAGGCAACCGATGTCGGTCATAGATCGGCCGGCGTCGGCGATCCCCAGGCGGACAGGGACCGGCGTCGGTCACCTGTGTGGTTCGACTGCGAGTCAATTATGGGCAGTGGGTTGACGAACCAAGTGTTTGCATGATGAGTGCTAATTTTAGACTCATAGCTACGGATCTAATTATTGTAATTAGATGTCTAATTATTGTTTGGATGAGATCTATATAATAGACTCATGGTTGTATTGGAAAAGTGTGCTAGGGTGTAAGAGAGCATAATTATAAGCTCCTTCTGTGTGTGAGGTAGAGCAATGGTGCGTTCCTCCTAGTGCCTTAGTACCAGGTGTGTTGGTGCTGGATTGGAGAGCCAGCTAGGTTCTTCAGGAGTGTAGGATCTTGGTCACAGTTGCATGGCCTATATAGGAGATCTACATGGTAAGTAAGATCGTTGATCTGCAGGTGTATGTGTGTGCAAGGTCGAGGTTCACAGGTGAGCAGAACCGTTGTTTGATTTGTAGGTGTGCAAGGTCATATAGACAGCAACACAACAGGGAGCAGTATCAGGCAGGATTTACTTGGAGTATAGGTGTGTACTCGGATAGAGCAAGAGAGGAAGGCAAGGGAGTTCCTTCCATAAGTATGGTCTGTTGAATTGCAGGTTGTTGCAGGTTCATGGGAGATCTACTTGAAGTACCTTGAGTACTTGTGGAGCACGTGGAGTGCTTGTGGAGTGCGTGGAGCACTTGTGTTGTGCGTGGAGCACGGGAGGTGAACACCAACTCTGTATTTGAGTTGGGTGTTGGGACCTGTGAGAGGGAGAGCTTTGGGGAGAAGATTTACTGTTCACTTGAGGTGTGGGAAACTTCTGTAAGGTGGTGGAGAAGATGTGGCATATTCTCTATTGTATTCTTTTCTGTATAAAGTGTTAATACAAGTTGTGTATTGTCTCTCATATGCTGTGTTATTCTGAATTCTAGTTACTTGGTGAATCTGGTTATTTCTGCATATTATAGTTGCTTGAAGTTTGGTAATCAATTGTATGTTTCCAGTTTCGCATCCTGACAAGTGGGATCAGAGCATGTTTGTTGTTCTAGATTCCTGACATATTTATCTTGGATTAAAATTATCTTTTTATAATATATGTTATTATTGAATCCCTCAAACTATGATTACCATATTGGAATGAACATATTTGAGACATCTATACACTCTGGATATCACTATGCGGAGCTTATGAATTTAATTTTGTCTCAATAACATATCAAATAATCTCATGTGTTATAAATAAAAAAATTATGGTCACATGTGTTGGATGAAGCCATAAATAAAAATCAATCTCACCAAAACATCTATTTTCCCATTGACTTCTTTGACTGTCTTGGTCTAAGGGTATAGATTATCATGTCTATATCAAAAAATCTGTGAGTAATATCATCGTACATATATTCTCATTATAACCATTATGAACCTTAATATTTTATATAGGCTAATGATCAACACATCCTCTAATAAATAATGAGTGAAGATTTGAATAATCATCCACAATTTTACTGGACCATCAAATGTAATAGAATGCCTCTAAACCATAAGAGGTGTCTTATCTATAAGTGTGCAAATACTATCATCTAACGGGTTCCCATATGTGGTGGAGGAGGATTACATTATATTTCATTTAGAATTTTGGTGATTCCTTAGAATGATCTTGTAATGGATCGTTGAATATATTTTGGTTTTGATGGTATCCATGTTGTGATCCTATAACTTCTGGCAAATCATCATATATGATCTTTAACTATGAATGAGGTATTGTATCTTGTGCTTCAACTTAAAACATGTTTTTTTAGAATGCCCAACACATTGGTGATAATCACAATAATTTTTTGCATTATATCATTTTTTATAGGTTGACTCATATCAACATCTAAGGGAGGAGGAAGATATATGAGAACACTCCATCATCTTCTTAAGGAGTGAAGTTGGAGACTTAGATGATCATATAAATTGTATCTTAGGTGACTTGGATAAGATGATTTGATTAGGTTGTTGTGACATCACATTCACCATTATTGTTACTTCATTATTAGCCTATAGATATTTTAAATTATATCTTTATTTGATATGAATCTTGGTATTTCATCTAGGCTAAGTGCAAAAAGTAGAGGGACAAAAATGGGCATACCCATGGACATGTTTATTTTTGAAAGTTGATAAATCTTAGTAGTTGTAGATTATTTGAGATGGCTAAACTCAAATTTTGAAGATGGTATATGAACATGAATTGTATAATATAAAGTGTAATTTCTAAAACATTCATTTTTTTTAAATGGTTAAGTATTAGTAGGTCAAATGTCTAAAATTTGAAGAGGAACTCCTTATCTCTTTTTTTTAAGGAAAAATGAATAGATATCTGATCATGCAACCCCTTATTTTTTAGTATCATCTAATGTTGTTTAAAACCATTTAATGAAAATTTAGATAATATCATCTATTTTGTGACCTATAATCTTTTTAATTTTTTTTTAATATATTTCTTATATGTTTTAAAAGTAAATAGATCTTGAAAACTGATTTAAAAAAATGAATAGTTGGTCATACAACCACCATAACTATGTATGAATAATATCCTTGATGTCGTATTAATAATTTTATGAAATGTATCATTGAAATTAATGATGTTTTTATGATGGAAGTTGGTTTTCTTAAATTTTTGTCAAAAAACTCAAATTTGGATATGTTTACAAGTCCAAGCCTTAAGCTCCAGAATACAAGCCCTTTATGAGTCAAAATTCATGATTTTTGAAATTATATATAGCATAATGCGTACATGTTATAACATACACCCATTATTTTGACATATCATAAAAAATAGATAAATGGATACATGTATACATGTTTATGTTTATGTATATATCTATTCAAATTTGTAATTTATAATTTTATTATTTTAAATTGGAGTGTGTTAATATCTACACTACTACATAAAGGACATAATGGATATAGTGATGGAGTTTTGGTGAGTTTGAACATGTAAAAATAGTTTTGACTATATAGATCATATATAGGGATGTGTAATACTTTCACAAAAGTTGAATAAGGTAGGGATGGGTGGTCTCAAGTGACACTCATTACACTCAAGTGACATTTTATATGAATATATTTCCACCCACCACTTTATTATAGAAATGTACTAAATTGAAATGACTAAGATAAAGGAAAAATAAGTGTACCTAGACTTGCCTATGAGGCAAATCCCATGAATCTAGATCTACCATTTTTAAGCATGTGCCATTATGTAACTTGTAAATGAAATGTGTATAAATTAGTTCTTAATAAGCATAAAAATAAAAGACAAAATTAATTAAATATATAAGAGAGATGAAAGGAACATATAAACCTTTTTGGGTACATGAACCACTGCAAAAACCTAGTGACATTCTGTGTGTGTAGATGGCGATCAAATGATGAATAGATTAGAATAAGCTAAATGGATTACTTAATCCTCATGTGTAGGTGGATCAAGAACTTAATATGGCTTTTAATCTATAATTTTCCACCCCTTTTAGGTGAATCATAATTATAAAATGACATAAATTGGATTGATGGGCTGTCTAACCCTCCTATGTAGGTGGATCAAGAACTCAAGTAGGCTATGAATCCATCATTGCCCACCCATTTATATTGAATGAACTTGTAACTAAAATTGTATGATTGAACTAAAACTATATAGGGTGGATCTAGGGCCTCTCAAAAACTATAAAATGTAAAATGGCCAAGCAACCTCTTTAGTACTCAAGAATGTAGCTCAAGGACTATGCAAAAATGCCAAATATTATAGATGGATTAACGCATCGATCTAGTGTGAAACTCGGTGAAAATGATGTCTAGAGTATACAACATACATAATGAAATGGAGTTTTCATTCTATCTGAGATGAAATGGTATAAAACTTATCATGTGAAAACAATGTGATGAACACATGCCCTTAATTCTAACATATATGTATATAGATTATGGACTGGTTGTAACAATCTATGTCTATGTATATATGAAATTGAAATAGAAGTGATCATGTCATACATGATGCCCCCAATCTAAGAAAATTGGTATGATTTTGTTCAAAATTGAGAATAATCTGAGCATAACTAATAATCTATGATTGATACTATGCAATCTAAACTATAACTATTGTAACTTTATGTCCAATCTAGATTTTCCTATTTCTAAGGTTATTGGATACTAGCATGATCCTTTAGATATTAGCACACTATGCTAGTGTCCTATATGGCACATTAATGCCATGTGTTTTTTTCCTTCTAAATTGACTTTGATCTTTATTTGACTATTTTACACTATGTTTATGTTATGAGCTCTATAATTTTGTGTCTACATGCTGAAAACTATACTCTGAATGCACTTAAATGGGTTGCTCTCTATGCCAAACCTTTGTGAATGCCCCCTCTTTTGAGGGGATTTATTGAACTCATGCAATAATTTTCCTCAAAAGAAAAGCTATGAAACCTATGTGTTAGCCTGAGCATATATGATATCTTTGTGATAAACCAATATAATGTGTATAAAAGATATTGCAATGTAAGAGAATTTGAACATAAGTTAGTAATGTATGATGTATGTTAGATCTAGAATTCATAATATATATATATATATATATATATATATATATATATATATATATATATATATATATATATATATATATATATATATATATATATATATATATATATATATATATATATATATAACAATGTAAGTATGTACATGAGTAACAAATTTTGATATAATCTGAGTAACTACCTAGGGGAATGGGGCATGCAATCTATTAAGGAACCTAAGGAGGAAGGGAAGATGCATGAGGTAATAATTTTAAATTTTTGGTATTTATGGAGTTTAAAACATAATTTTTCAAAGGGATAGAATAGTAAATGAGGGAATAAATATGTAATAAATACATCCACTAATTTGTATAATTACTAATTATTTCTAATGTGCTAAATGTGGAAATGATGAGAGAGAAATAATAACTTAGCTAGAAATAGGCCTTATGGGAGAAATAAAATTGTGAAAACTTGTGAGTAGATAAATATGATTATTGAAAACTAGATATAGGTGTCAAAATTAACCCTAGATAGTAGCATAGTCCTTTAGACAGTATTGCAGTACACTAGTGTTCAAGGTAGTGCGCTAGTGTCCCAATCATAGTCTATGCAAATAATTTATAGGTTTTGTAGCTTATGTCTTGTTCTAATTAAGGTCCAAATTTCAAGTTTGAATGATCAATAATTTTTATTTTAACTCTAGTTTTCTCCAAAAAACCTATGTTTTCATGCTTGCAAGGGTCAAGATGAACACCATAATAAAAATTTGTTAGTGGGTTTCATGTGTTAGACGTGATATAAACCCTTCTATGGGCATGTTTCCTACATACCAATTCTCTGAGGTGGGATCAAGCCCAAAGTAGCTATCTTGCCTAAGTGTTTGGTGCAAGTGTAAGTCAATGCTAGTATGAGTGTTGGTTTCAGTGTGCTAGAGATTGGAAATATGAGTAATTTGACCTTATGTTTTTTTTAGATGGTTATATGTAGTAGTAGGGAAGAATAGGGATTAATGACCTTGATTTTCATCTAATGGATAAAGGGATAAAAAAGGTGTATAGATTTTGATTTGGTGCTTGTGGAGAGTGAAAAATAGTTTTATACCAAACCTAGGTTTTTTATTAATTTAAAATATATCCAAGTCGGTTAAAATTAGGAAAGTTACACTAAAATGATCCCTAGGTCACTAACACAATGTGCTAGTGTCCAAAGGGGTACACTAGTGTCCAAGTGGTAGTACCTAGAGCACAGGGGCCTATATTTATAGGAAAAGGTCTAGTACTAATTTTGGGATGTCTAGGGATATATAATACTCATACAAAATATAGATAAGGGTTGAAAGGGCCGTAAAACAGGTCTAGTGCAATGTTAGGGATGGGTGGTCTCAAGTGACATTTTATATGAATATAATTAGTAAATTTTTAAGCCATAATTACTCATTTAAAATGATTCACAAATTAAATACATTGAATTAAACAATAGTTAATATATATTTGCATCCTTAGTTAGATATAAAAAACTCACCTATTAGCAACTATGGGAAAAAATCTTAGGTGTGTTGAAAAACACCAGTGCAAATTGAGATTTTTTTCTTAAATGCTCTAGTTGATTTAGCCTATGGAATATTTGTACTTTCCAAGCACGAGACCTGTACCCAGTTCACCATTTCTATAGAATTCAAAATAAATAAACCCAAAATACAAATAAAATATTCCTTTCACTCCATGATGGGGACATATAATACCAAGAATTGACCATGAACCATAAACTGAATAAAACTATAATCACTATTATTGAATATTTCAAAGAATGATTAATATATCAATACAATTATTTATTTTTTAATGAACATTGGAATCCATATTCACATTTTCATATTCATATTCTTGTTATTGTTCAAAATTTTTGAATATTATTTTAATATTTTGATGAGCCTTATATATTTTATTCAATCATGTAGGGGCTTGGATAGTATTATCAATGACCATCTAAGGAGAAACACATAGAAAATAATGGATGTATAGTTAGACATAAAATGTTGTGAAAATGACAAGTTGTTTTAAGAGTTTGCATATATTTTTGTATTAAGTTGATAAGATTCTAATATTGTATAATAAGTGAAAGGACATGTTGTATTTGATAAGCAATATAAAGTTTATATTATTAAACTCAATATCTTTATTTATCTATACAAATCTTAAATTAAGATATTTGTAGTTGAGATCATTTTTACTAGCAATACTACAATATATTGTGTACGATTTTAATATTTTTATGAAACAATGTAAAATTTTAATGGTCAAGAATTTGGTACAAATGTTGATCCAGAGGTGAATTAAAAAAAATTCCTAGATCAAACTGAATCCTACACCATCATGAATATCTTTTCAAGATCTTTCCAATGTTATGTGGAACGTAGAAAATGAAACTCGTATGCTCCTTATGTAGCTGATCAAAGTTCCAGTCAAAGCCAATTAACAAGTGGTCAAAGCTAACCAAACTATAAAAATTAACCATAATGGAATGTTTTAAATATAATTCCATGATGTATATATTTTTTATATCTTTTTGGCACATGTTATGGTTCAAAAAATGGAGTCTGTATGTGCAGGTTATGACCAATCAAAGTTATGGACAAACCCGATGACTTGGTAATAAAGTGACGTGGCAATATGATTCAACCCAAGTCTTTAATATTTGAGGATAAACATAATATATCATATATTGGTGAATAATTATCACCCCATATTTTTAAATTTAATGGATAATTTAAAATCCCATAAAAATTAGGTATGGGATAATTATGAAATATATTAAAAAAGATTGTGGATAATCATCCCAATCAGAAAAAGTGGACCTCCCACAAGTATATAAAGGGGTGAGGGGTTATTTTAAAATCATTTATAATTGGAATTAAAATTATATGAATTCATTCTAAAGTCTCAAATATCTCATGTTAGAGCTGAAGAGCCAAAGAGCCTAGAGCCAAAGCCGAGAGCCAGAGTCGAAGAGTCGAGCACTAAGAGCTAGAGCCAGAGCTAGAGCTGGTTCCATCCACATGCTAATTTTATATATTTGAGGTCATTTGATTCATGTTTTAAATTCCTAAAATTGAATCTTTGCAAATTGTGTAATTGCCAAACTAGAGACCAGTCTGCATATATCCTAAGTTTTTAAGGACTTAGAGAGCTTTTCACTTCTTGGTGTAAACTAGGGATTTGTCCTAAACTCTGAGATGATTTCAAAAATATGTTGAAATTCCTATGATGATTTTTTAAAACAATTTTATAATTCCATATTTTAGATCTTTAGCAAAAATCCATAGGATTGTGATATTGCATTTGCATGATAGTAAGGTGGAAGGTCTATTTGTGGGTTTACCAAGACTTTCTAAAACTCTGGTGTTTGAGTTATGTGAAATATTAGAGTATCCATTTGATAATTATGAGGGTTGTTCATGTAATCAATTTTGAAGGAAATAGACTGGTTCATACTATAAGTGAACCCAGAGATGTAGGCATTACTAAATTTTGTTATCACATGCTTATCATGAGTTGATTCTATTTATGCATTCTTTTCCTACATTTTGATTAATCTTGTTTATTAATCACTATTGAAAGCATAAATAGATAAAATATGATAAAAGGTCAAATTCTATTTTATTTCTATGAATGTTTTGATATATTATGTGATTTGACTAAAGGATCCAAGGTAAACTTTTTGCATGAAAAATTAGTGTCAATTTACAGATCAAGTTTGGTATTAGAGCAGTTAGTATGCTGGGTGAGCTTCTGATTATGTGGATTGATATCAGTTATTTTTAGTTTATGTTATAGTATTATTATAGACTATTTAGGCTTGTTAATATTCCACTTGAATTTTATGTATTTAGGTTGTTTGCAGGGAATAAGAATCCATAGGCAAATCCTTGAAAAGAGAGAGGCTTAATGAGCTTGAAGCAATTAATTGGCAGATCCAAGAAGATAATGCTTTTCTAATATCTCATTTTACTCCTTGGAAGAGGAGATTGTGTACTTGAAATTTGAGTTACAAGACAAAGATGAGCTCTTGGCATAGATGAAAGGTCAAGCAAAACATTGTCTTCATCAATTGCCTTCCATTGTTGATACAAACACTATGACTGATGAGTGTAATGTAAGTTGTTCATCTAATAATTCCTTTCATGAAATTTCAAATGTTTTAGATATTACTTTTGGTAGTTTTGAAAAACACACTAAGGGCATTATATCTAAATTTTTATTGAAAATGGGATTTTATGGAAGGGGCCTTGGTAAGAATGGCCAAGGTATTGCTAACCCAATACAATTAGAGCATAGATCTCACCATACAAGATTGGGTTACACTTGTGAGAAAGTGGATATTGGAGAGAGTTATTCTATTTTTGGAAGAAGACAAGCTTCAAATAGCTAAGATCTGAGACCACTAGCAGATCAAAATTCATCCTTGCAAAGGAATAATGAATGGTGTAAGAAATTAAGTAAAAGAGGTATTGAGATTCCACATTCTCGATATTAAAGTAGAAAAGGCACTAATATAAATGTGAATTCCAAGACTCATGATTCATTTCACCATTCAAGAAATTTTGTTTTGATATTTAGAAGAAGTTGCATTCTTTTCCATGTACATTTTTTGGATTAAATAACCATTGTGCCACACATTATTGGAAAAGACAAGTTTATTGAAGCAAATTATAAGTGATAAAGGCCATTCTCATACTAGAAAAGAGATAAATGGAAAAAGGGTGACCTTACCTAATAAGAGGGATGTTTGCACTCATTGTCACTTGAGTGGACATCGGGTTGAGAAGTGTTGGAAACTTCAACCATCCTGCCATCCTAATAATGGTAAGAAGAAGATCATATATAAACCTGTTGATAAGGTAACTAATGAAGTTAATCTTAAATCAACCCATGTAGATGTCAGTAAATCCACCAAGGAAATTAAACACCCTAAATAGGAGAATCTGATTAAAAGGGTTAGCAAACAACTTATTAATTTTATGTTGTTATGATTAGTAGATTGATAATGCATTTATGTGGCAAAGTAATTTTAGGATCCTTGTTGTATGTTGATACAGGACATTTACCCATGCTTTGATATATGCATTTTGGAGATACTATAGTGGGAACATTTCAAGATAGGTTTATCATGTGAAGATTTTAATTCTCACACTTATGTTTTGGAAAGCTCTATTTTTGGGATCAATAGTATTATCTTTATGAGTTTACTATTGAATTATTAAGGAATTTAACTCATTGATTAGCTTGGGAAATTTAACAATAGTTATACAAGTTGGATAGGATTCAGTTTTCCTAGAATACTTGCATTAGAATAACTACTATTTTAGAATGCATATATTTTTGGCATATTTTTGATTAGATGCATGATATGACCCATTGAGGCAATGTATTGCAACATGGTCACAACCAATATTAGATTTTGTTTACATTAACAAACTTGTCTTATAGTTGCATTTGTGATTGTTTTAGTATTTGGCAGATGACTGCTTATAAGATGTGATAGTGGGTAGACAATTTAATATATTGTGACCCTTTTGGTAGTTGCAAGATTCAATATAACTCATGCCTTGTTTTAGGCCTATTACATTTTTGAGTTATGAATCATATTTTGCCATTATTATCTCTATGCTATGATTTAGGTTCTATACTTGATATGTTGTAGAAGACCATTTATCATTAGAAAAGATGATCATTAGGCTTATTTGTGTGGAGGCTCTTGTGAAGCCATGCGGTAGGGAAAGCCATCACATCTTAGTTCTATGTAGAGGTTATCGATGTTCATGTAGTAACAAAGGATTTGTAGAAGGTGTGATCAATCAGTTGTTCCAAGTGTTGTGGGTGTAGTTGTGGACCCTGAATAGACTAATAAAAACTCTTCAAAATTCTTCAAAACTAATTGGCATTTCAGAGGATCAAATTAGGTACCAACTTTTGGTGGACCAAAAGACCTCTTAGTAAGGAGGATTAATCTAGAGGTCAATTTATAAAAGGTCCCATATCAATCCAAATCCTACACCATTATGAATATCCTATCAAGATATTTCCAATGATATGTGGAACACATAAAATGGAGCTCGTATGCTCCTTATGCAACTAGTCAAAGTTCCAGTCAAAGCTAGTCAAAGCCAGTCAATATGTGGTCAAACTAAAAAATTGAACCATCATCGAATGTTGAAAACATAGTTTTATTATGTAGATCTTGTTGAAAGATTTATAGCACATTTTATAATTCAAAAAATTGAGTCTATATGTACAAGTTATGACTAGTCAAAGTTATGGTCAAACCCAATGATGTGACAATAAAGTGACATGGCAATATGATTCGACCCAAGTCTTTAAAATTTGGGGATAAACATATTCCATCATATATTGGGGAATAATTATCACCCCATATTTTTAAATGTAATGGATAATTTAAATTCCCATAAAAATCAGGTATGGGATAATTATGGATTTTTTAAAAAAAGATTATGGATAATCATCCCAATCAGAAAAGTGGACTTCCCACAAGGATATAAAGGGTTGAGGGATTATTTAAAAATAATTGAGAATTAGAATTAGAATTCAGTGAATTCATTCCAAAGTCTCAAAGTTCTCATGCCAGAGCTGAAGAGCCGAGAGTCAGAGTCGAGAGCCAAAGCCAAAGAGCCGAGAGATGACAGCCACAGCTAGAGCTAAAGAGCTAGATATAGTTACATCCATATGTTGAGTGTCTATATTTGAGGTCATTTGATGAATGTTTTCAATTCCTTAAAGTGAATATTTGTAGATTGTGTAATGGTCAATATAGAGATCATTTTTCATATATCCTAAGTTTTGAAGGACTTAGAGAGCTTTTCACTTCTCAATGTAAACTAGGGATTTGTCCTAAAATTTGAGATGATTTCAATAGTATGTTGAAATCCATATGATTATTTTTTAAGACCATTTTATAAGTCCATTTTTGAGACCTCTGGCAAAATTCCATAGGATAATGATATTACATTTACATGAAAGTAAGTTGGAAGGTCTGTTCATGGGTTTATCGAGACTTTCTAAAGATCTATTGTTTGAGTTGTGTGCAATCTTAGAGTATCCATTTGAAAATTAAGAGGGTTGGCCATGTACTCAATTTTTAAGGAAATAGATCAATTTGTACTATAAGAAAACCCAGAGACGTAGGCATTATCAAACTTTGTTATCATGTGCTGGTTGTGAGTTGATTCTATTTATGCATTCTTTTCCTGCATTTTGATTAATCTTGTTTCTTAATCACTATTGAATGGATAAATAGCTAAAATACAATAAAAGGTCAAATTTTGTTTCATTCTCATGAATTTTTTAGGAAATTGTGTGATTTGACTAAAGGATCCAAGGTAAACTTTTTGCATGGAAAATTAGTTCCAATTTAAAAATCAAATGTCTTTGAAATTAATGAAAAAAATCATCTACTTTTAATTAAAAATATGTTCAAGAGTTGGGCTCTACACCCTCAATTAGCCTTTCAACTATTGGACCCCACTCAACTTTTAGGTCCGCTCCCTTACCTAAAACATTTATTTTTAGGCACAATATATCAATATCAAAATCTCCTACTACATCCTTTTACAACATATTAGTTCTTCCCATGTTTTCAACCTATTGGGTTGGTAATGTTGTACATCAAATTTGATGCTTATATGGATTTATTTATTTTTTAAATTGTAAGAGAGAATGTACATGTTTAATAGACTTTATTAAATGTAAATAGCATTCATAAGTGGATTCTTAAATATTGTAAAGGATTATAGTAAATATCTGTTGTTTTTTATGTTTATTTTATAAAACTATAATTATTTTTATGTTTGAAGGGTAATGTTGACTAAATAACCATGACCATATTTTCATGGTATAGTAAGTTGACAGTAAAATTTAGCCTTTAAATCATATATAGTCACCCAAGAGGCCTGTGTAATACCTTCACTATTCACATAGATTGATGCCTTTATCTATATGCAGTAGTTGGTATTTTCACATAGTCCTTGAGTTACATTCCTGATTGCTTGAGAATCCACTTAACCATTTTACATTTTATAATTTTTGAGAGGCCTAAGAGCCACCCTATAAAATTTTAGTTTGATCATACAATTTCAGTCACATATGCATTTACTATACATGCGAGGGAAATGATGGAGTCATAGCCTATTTAAGTTATTGATCCACCTACATAGGAGGGTTGGACAAGTGATAAATCCAATCCATGTTATTTCCTAATTATTAATTACCTAAAAAGGGTAGGCAATGATATATTCAAAACTATATTTATTTCTTGAGCCACCCACCCATGAGGATTGAGCAAGCCATTCATCTCAGTCCAAGCTATTCATCATTTGATCACCATCTATACACAAATGATGTTGCCAAGTTTCAATATTGTTTCACATACCCAAAAGTTTGTATTCATTAATTTCCTCTCTCTTATCTCTTTACTTACTTTTATCTTTCATTTTTATTCTCCTTAATTAAGGACTAATTCATATATGTCTAATTTGTAGGTTGCACAATAACACATGCTTCAAAAATGTAGATCTAGATTCATGGGATTCACCTCATATGCAAGTTTAGGTACACTTATTTTTACTTTATCTTAGTCATTTCTCTCTACTACATTTATATAATAAAGTGGGGTGGGGATGTATTCATATAAAATGTCACTTGAGTGCAATGAGTGTCACTTTAGACCAATCATTCCTAGCTTAGCCCTAGATCTATATTAGGGCCTCTTTAGAATATTATTCAGATTTTGTATAGGTATTACACATCCCTATACATCCAAAAGTTAGTTCCATACCTTTCGCTATGGATTCAAGCCCTTAGTGCTTTAGGTTTTGACACTTGGACACTAGCTCACCTCTTTGGACACTAACACACTACAATAGTGACCAAGCGACCACACTAGTGTCCCTTGCCTAATTTAAACCCCAACATATATATTTTCAATTTATGAGATATATAGGGCCATCTTATACCTATTTCACACTCTCTAAAAGTACTATATCGGTAAATATACACCTCTTTTATCCCTTTATCCACTAGATGGAAATTAGTTGCAAATAGTCATGAATAAACATAGAAATAATTTTGTAAATTAAGGTCATTAATACCTATTATTTACTAATACTACTTATATCCATTTAAAACACTCCTAAGCTCATATTAATCAGATTTTTAATCTCAATCACACTTGAAATACTCAAGCCAGTACTCATACTAGCATTCACTTGTACTTACACCAAGAACTTCAGTGGGATAACTACATCAAGCTTGATCCCTCTTCAGAGTATTGTTATGTAGGTAGAATGCCCACATAGGGGTGTGCATCACATGTCTAAAACATTAGATCCACTAATCCCTTTTTCTCATGGTGTTCATCCAAAACTTTACAAGCATGAAAATGTAGGATTTTCAGAGGAAAACATAGTTATAAGAAAAAGTATTGATCATACAGACTTGAAATTTGGACCATAGTTGGAACATGACTTGAACTATGAAACATAAAAATAGTATATATATATATATATATATATATTATAAATGGGATAATATCACATTACCTTGGACACTAATGTACCATGGTACTTCCCAAAGGATTGTGTACTATCTAGGGCTAATTATGACACTTAGATCTAATTTTTTATAGTATAATTTATCTGTTCACCAATATTCATAGTCTAATTCCTCCCAAAAGGCCCATTTCTATCTAAGTTATTATTTTTCTCTTATCCTTTCCACATTTATAAAATTATATGATGTACAAATTTATATTGTGAATCTATACCCAGAGGAAATGTTGAAATCAGGAAATCTAGATGATGTCTTATGGAGGGAGTAAAGGGGCATCTATCATGATCACTTTCTTATTCTAATTTAATTTTATAATAATGAATTTTCATGATGACTTTCACAATCAATATTTGAATATGAATATAATAAGTAATTGGCACATGGGATGATTAATGAAGCCCCATTAAGTTTCATTATGATCCATATACACATGGAACTTGTAGATGATACATGAAACATGGCATAGAACATGTAAAAGGCAAGGTGTAATTTAATATTTAAATTAAAACAAACTATGTCAATGCAATTCATTATCTCTTGTATATAACATGGTTTTATACATCATGGAATGGTAGTAAAGGTAGGATGCAACTGATAAGACTCTCAATTTATGAACACATGTATTGTATGCGTTAAATACTTTATAATGATCTATATGGAGGATATGAAAAACACCATGGGATGTTTTGTGTGTTTTGGCCCTTCATTAATATATTTTTTGTGTAACAAACCATGAGTAGTTTCAAAATATTAAGTTTTTTTGTTTATCTTTTTATTATACTATTCAATATAAATATTTAACAAAAAAATAATTTGCCTTAAAAAGGTATACAGTTAAAACCATTTTCATATTCTCATAAGAAAGTTTCCATTACAATGTAGAGTTTATCATACTACTTAAATAAGGTATTCTTATAGTTGAGTCAAATAAAGTTATAGAATGTAAACCTTTATAACACATAATGTTTCTAATCATCCTTCTACTAATTTAGCAAGTTCAATATATATAACCCATATATTAATCCAAATTCCAAGACATAATTACTTTTATGATCCTTATATGCATGTTAAAATCATATCAAGGTTTATCTCAATATTCAAGAGCTAACGATAAACCTAACTTAAAATATAAATGAACCAAGCTCATATTATTCATATGAAACAATAATATTAACCATTTACTCCTAATATACTAGATTTTTTTCAGCTCCTTCATATTACCCTCAGTTATCAAGGGCGAGATGGGCATTTGTTTGCACATTTTAGTCTAAAATTATTTGCTAATGTAAGGGAGCATTGATTATTGTAATTCCATTCATCCATTAAGTCAAAATATATAAAACACGGTCATTGTTGAAGGTGTGCATGTTTTGATGCAACAATATTCTGAAACATAGGTACAATGTAGTGAACCCCTTATTTCAAGTTGAAGAGAGGTGATATGTAGAAATTAACCTTATGTTATATGTAAAAACGTATATCCATTAAAATGATGACAAATACATAAATGTTATAATGCCACATGAGGGAATCATATATTGTAGATCCCATAGCACTTCATTACAAATGATGTGGGGTGAAACTAAAAAATAAGACTCGGTTACATAGCATTAATTCTAAGTGTGTGAAATACATAATGATGACAAATATTAATTTGAGTTGGAAAATATGATGGCCTTGAATGGCTTATTATCTCATACTTTTTTTGTATTTTATAAATGATATTTGTGTAGGATTTTAAAATAGACACAATCAAAATTTAAAGACACTCAACTTGGTTTAAATCACATTATCTTATTAATGAAAAAAGCCAATTAATGGACCAAACAAAGGACTATGAGGAAGACCCAAATAAATAACATAAAAAAACAAAAAAATTATTAATACATAGAACGCACTTATAGGCATCAAATATGTGACCAAGACCCCAAAAAACCCACAAAGAAATAATAAATATTCATAATATGTTCCCTTTTTAATGATCTATCTATTGCAAAGAATATAACACATGAAAAAAAATTATGGGATTATTCTTGAACCTAAATTAAAATTCTTTCCCTTTTTGGGCACATTATATTTATTGAAAATAAATATCTACAGATAGTTCCCTTATTGTAAAAGTCTCATTATAGGATGTGAGAACACATTTCCACCCTCTTTATTATGTCATAACATTTGACATAACATATGACATGATGAATCACAAAAACATATTGAATCTCCACAAACTAAATAAAACATCATACTTAAAATATTTATCAAACATTTCTTAGATCCTCTTTCATTCATTCTTCTATGTTGAACCATCCTTGTCTTGTTATTAAAAAAAAACAATACAATTAATTTAATAAATAAAAAATAAAAGTTTTAGATATTTGATTCAAGAGAAAGAGTGATTGAAAAACTAAGGATAAATAAATATACCTTCTCTTTTGACTCTCGCCTTCTCCCTTCACATTTTTATTTGTAGCCAGGTCATTTTATTTTTCTTCTCAAGATTCATAACTTGTGTAAGCACAATATGTGAATGTATTAGTTAAAAATGAATATAATGGAAAACACATCATGTATCACTTAATTTTATAAATTCCATCTTCATTAGAATCTCCCACCTCATTTTCTATTTATTTTCTTAAAAATTGTAAATCTTGACTTTCTTGTTATATAGTTGTTAACCCTTCAGGACTCAAATCATTAGAGTCATAAAAAAAATATTTTTTCTAAATAAACTTTCATGTGTTTGTGCATCTCATATATTTATTTCTATAAATTCCATTCCATTTAATGGAATTGTCTTCTCTTGATTAGATGCCTTGTTGCTTGACAATATAGAATGGGAGGTAATGTTGATGTAGGATATTCATTATTCCATTTACTTATTAAATGGATAATTCCCACACTTGTAACTTTAGCCTACTTAGGTATGATAAGAGGTTAAGTGGTTGAGAGGGTGAGTTCCACATGAAGTTGAACTAAGTGCCATTGTGAGTTCTCCTAAGAGTTCCACAGTGAGTTACACTAAGTCTAATTATGAGTTATCAAATGAGTTAACTCCCCTACTCCTTCTTTATATTCCTCTTCACCATACTATTGTCATTAAGCAGTGTAAAGTAGATATTTGTAAGCAAGGCATTTTAATACATCACAATTATTGCACATCTTCTTTTATGTTTCTGAATATAAACAAGGTCATCATTATTACATAATACTTGTGTACTTACTCTACCATAAGATCACCTACTGGCCTATTATGACAGGTCACATATGTAATTTAACACAATGTGAATTGAACTGTGGTTTTGACCATAATCTCCTCCCACCTTCATATAATATAAGACATTATGGTGAAATACAATAGAATTGGTATTTATATGAAAATTCATGAATAATATTATAACCATGATACTCTTACTCAAGGATAATATACACACATAAAAATGTTCAAATTAAACAAGCATCTCCAATTTCAAATTTATAGGATATACATCTAAATTGAAAATATAAAAGCATGGGACAATTACACTTGTACAATGTTTCATCTTCATTATCACATGAAACATGTGAGTATCCTTATTTATTAGATATGGTAACATGTTCCTATGTAAGTAAAAATATAAAAATAAGATCACAATACTATTTCATAGAACTTTAAGAAATTCACAAATCCCCACAATCTACCTTATCCTTTGAAGGATGCTTATGTGCACCCAAAGAGGTTTAATAGGTAATTTGTTCCATTTTGTCTTTCTCTTCCTACAAGGGAAGATAATAGGTGCCTATATAGGTAAAATCAATAAAATAATATCAAAACCATGTTTCATATGACTTAAATAAACACATGCAAATCCTAACATATTATCCTATCATTTTGTCTATTCCCACGTCGATGAGAAGAGGTTGTAAAGGTCATTTGTTTTATTCTTTTTCTCTTCCTGTGAGGGAGGGTAACAAGTTCCTATGCAGATAAAAGTAATAAAAGAATATCACAATCATTTTTCATATGATTTTAAAAAACACTCCCAAATCCTAATATATTACCTTCTCCTTCTGGATAGGCATATGTGCACGTGGAAAGGTTATCAATGAATACTTTGGTAACTCATGATTTTCAAAGTCCTTGACCTCTAACAAAAAATGTGCACATCCCTCCTCAATTCCATTATTTCCATGACAAAAAAGTGTAACATTTAGAAATCTCAAATAGGTATACAATAAGATATACATGTGAAATTAAAATGGAAAAACTTGAAAGAAGAATTACCCTTGTATCATGGGATTCATTTACAACATCTTAATCTGGATCATTCTCATTCTTTAACGAAATAAGTTATTTTTTTTCTTCCTTGCAGATAATAATAGGTTCATTTACAGACAAAATAAATAAAGTGACAATCACAATCAAGTTTCATACCAATTTCATAAACATGAAAACCCCAAGTATTCCCTTCTCTCATATTAACTTGTTTATGGGAAGAGGTTATCCATGTGCATGGATGGAGGCTATAGATCATGGTTTCATCTATTCAATTCTTATGCTCATCCTATGAATGGCAATAGATCATTCTTACTCTATACCATTATTGTGCTACAAAATTGATGTACTAGTTATAATTGAAAATTATAATTAAATAAAATAATATTAACATTTAAATAAAAAATTAATAAAAACTTACCACCTTCCCCTATGTTCCCTTTTTTTGATGTTGTTGGAGGAACTTAAGGAAAATTTCCATAGGTTTAATGTACTAATCACACTCTACATACCCATTAAAAGGATAAACAAAAAAACAACTAGTTAAAATTTGAAATCATGATTGATCATAAGAATATAATGGCTAAAATTTGAATACCATCAATTCATGATACTAACATTTTGAACTAGGGGAGACTAAGGTCTAGGATTGGAAACATTAACATCTTGAGATGCTTACACATTAGAAATGATAAATGCTTAACATTGTGCACAAATTATAATCATTTAAATAATTAGATAAAACAACCTAAAACCAAATAATGTTTTATATTACCAAATTAAAGTCATTTAGTCCAACCAACATGTCTTTAATTGTTTGTATTCTTGTCTATTATACTCCATTATATGATTATAGAAAGCTATATAACTTCTTTGTTTTAAATTCAATTGTGCTATGTAATTTTTTCAGAGATAATTCAATTGCCAATGAGTGAAGGCTCTTGAAAGGATTGCAACCATGTTCTAGGTTAAGAATAATTGCATAATCAAATAAGAAGATTGAATTCACACCATTTCATAGAAATTATATACAATTAATATAAAATTAATGACAAGATAATTTTAATAATAACAAATGCATATACTCATGTTATGAAAAGTAAATTAAAAAAAATGTTTATATGCATTCCCTAATTTTAAAAACGATATAAGTGTAATGCATTGTCTATATTATGCGAATAATATAATATTTCCAATTTATTTATGATCTAAGTGTAGTGAATTATGTATAATTTATGCATTTAAGGATTTGTAACCCCATTATGTGAACATATTATATCATGATTGATCAATTGAAATATCTGATAAAATAAAACATACTAAACAAATCAGACAATTAAGATCCTTCATAAACATTGAGTCATTAAGCATAAGTGATTTGATAATTTTTTTTGATGACACATAAAAAAGTCTTGGAAGGCTTAATAAAAATACTAATTTTTTTAAAGAATTGGTTAAGCTATCTGAAGATATAAACCAAAAAAAGAACATTAAAGAAAAACTCACTGCCACCTACATATATTTTAGTGAACTTAGTGAACTAGATTGGAACACTGATAATATAGAAGTCTTAGCTCCCTTGGATGCTTCATAAGATTGGATTGAATCCCTGCTCACCATCCCTAAAGGTGTGCAAGAAGAAAATGTTGTGCTTATCAGTACACCTAGATGGTTGGAAGAAGTATACTCCTCCAACACTGAGTCATCCAACCTATCTATAATCACACCTAGGAATAGAGAAACCTTTCCTCAAGGGAATTTTGATAGTGTTAAAGCCCTTGATCAAGCTATCCAATAAAATCAAGGAAGATAGCTAGATGATCTAACTCAGGTTCCTATACTTCCATATTCACTCAATATTGATGGTTGGTATGGAATAGGTAATGATATAAGATATAGAATCTAGATTCTAACTAAAAGACTCCATGGATGGGAAAAAACTTAATAACTTGTATTTTGGAAGACTAAGGAAGAAGGCATGGACCTTATAATTGCTTTACTATATGATAGTATAAAAGGATGGTGGTTATCCCTTAAATAAGACAAAAGGGTTATGGCAGGATCCACAGTAGCTGACTTTGTTGAAGTAGTTATTCATGAGTATGCTAGAGACATGGTAAATGGTGATGCTATTAAATATAATAAATTATTTAGGATGAAGCTTTATAACATGATGTATTGGCATAGATTCAAGTGTGATTTTTCTCTTTTGGAAAGAAAAACAAAATAGAGCCAAAAGACTGAAACTAAACACATGTTTATTAATGCACTTCCTAGTAACATCTCAGATGGAGTATTTGACTACATAGAAAATAAAAAGGAAGCCACAACTAGAGAAAAATCCACAGTTGTAAAAATGACCTTAGGTTAAGTTATCCAGTCTATAGAAGAATATCTTTGCAATCAATGTAAGGATAAAGCTATGGCCAAATTGCTTAAAAAACAAATGAAAACCATTGATAATAGTATATACAAACATAGTGGATATAGTGCACCAAGATATTATGGTTCTGAGAATTCTCATTGTAAATGCCACAAAGAAAAGACCAGATCCCAAAAATGGAAAATTGGAGACAAGCCCAAGTATAAGAGGAGGTTCTCTAAAATAAAAACTTATGTTAAGCTGAAAAGAACCATATCATGAAAATGACCTATAAAATTTTATATCTATGGTCAAGAAGGTCATATATCTTCTAAGTTCCCAAATAAGAAAAGGTATCCTAAAAAGATGAAAAATATTAGAGCTATACTTCCTAATGAAGAAATGCAAGTTATTTCTGAATTTAGCTCAGATGATGATGTCTATTAAATACCCACTAAAAATGATATTTCTTCTAGTGAAAATGAAAATGAAATAAATCAATTTGAAGAATTATCTTCTTTTAATAACTCTGAGACTGAACTCTACTATTGTAATATGATGTTTGGATTTGATCCCAAAGCCCAGATGTAACATCTAGAATATCTACTCCAGAAGCACAAGCTCCCTCTTCATCTCATCCCTATATATCAAGATGAGATTACTCAATTACGTAGCACACATGGTGACCTTAAGGGAAAACATTACAACATGTTGACTTTCATGACAACCAAATGTTATATGCACAAAAGGAATGGAATAGAAAATAAAAATCTAAGCCTAAGAATCCAAGCACAAAAAGACTATTAAGATACCAAATGACTCTTGTTGAAATCCTCATAGCTATATAAAAAAAATAGAATCTACTTATCAATATATTAATGAGTTAATAATTTTTTTTTAAAGATTCTATAGAGGAAAATAGCCTTGAAGATGTTCCTCCTAACCAAGGATGTTTCTATGTTGGAGAAAAATAATAAATCATTATCTCAGTAAACATCATTGATCCAAATAATGGCTTATTGACTTGATATTGTTTAATTGATACTGGAGAAAATATAAGTATTGTAAAGTATGGAGCTATTCTAGAGTACTTATGGCAAGATGTTTCATTATATTTTATCATTGTCAATGGGTCAAGGACTACTATAAATAAAGTTGCTCCTAGGGTACTACTTGAAGCAAATGGATTTAAGGTATATGTAAAATTTTAGATGTTTGATAAGATCTCGATAGATATTATTCTAGGAATGAACTTCCTGAATCAATTTATGCCTTGTACTGTTCACATCAAATACTTATCTTTAAGCTTCTTTGGTAATGAACACCAAATTCCTAGAAAAACCCATGCAACTGTAATAATTGTCACAAGACCCTATGAGGAAGAAGACAAGAAACTACAAATAAAGATTTACAGGACAATACAAGATTTTGAAAAGAGAAGAGATATCCTGAATACTATCATAACAAACATCAAAGGATTTTGTGATGATGATCCTAGAAGGTTTTGGGGTAAGTGTAAACATATTATTTCTCTTGATTTAAAAATTGGCATTGATCATACTCAAGGTATCAAATTTAACACTATCCCTTTCTCCCCTTCTCAAGTTAAAACATGAGAAGAAGAGATCAAAGAATTTTCAAAGAAGGATTTGATATAGAAAATCCATAGTGAATGGGCTTCTCCTGCATTCTATGTGAATAAACACTTAGAACAAAAAAGAGGGAAAATGAGACTAGTAATAAATTATAAAAAGCTCAATGATTGGTTTATACCTATCAGGCATCCAATTCTTAACAAGACTATTCTTATCAACAAGCTGAAGGAATGTTGCATTTTTTCTAAGTTTGACTTGAAAAGCAAATTTTGGTAAATTACAATAGAACCTAAAGATACTTATAAAACTGCATTTGTCTTGGCAGTCTTAGATAGGCATTATGAGTGGAAGGTTATGCTTTTTAGCTTGAAAAATGCTCCCTCTAAATTTCAAAAAAGGATGGATGGAATATTTGGCCATGTTAAGCATTTTTCTATCTATATTGATGATATATTAGTTCTTTTAAAAGATTTAAATAGTCATCTTATACATTTGAAAGAATTTGCTGATCTTTGTAACTAGAATGGGTTGGTTTTAAGTGATAATAAAATGGAGATAGGCAAGATAGAGATTGAATTTCTTAGGTTAAATATTTATCAAAATAAGATTGCATTACAACCTCATATTTTGCAGTCTTTAGAAATATTCCCAGATGAGATAAAAGACAAAACCCAATTATAGAGATTCCTTAGATCTCTAAATTACTGCTCTCCATTCTATAAAGATTAGGCCAAAGATAGGAAAATATTACTGTAAAAGGTTAAGAAAAGACTTAAGCCTATGGACTACTGAAATCATATAGGCAATCAAATGTATCAAGTAAAAAGTTAAAGGACTACCAAATCTCAAACTACCAGGAGAAGGTTTAATGATTTAGAAAATAGATGCTTCAGATGAAGCATACAGTGGAATACTTCTGGAGCAAACTAAATATGATAGAGAAGAAGTATGCTATTACTACAGTTGAGCATGGAACCTAGCTCATAAGAATTACCATTCCACTAAAAAATAACTATTAGTAGCCAAGATATGAATGTTCAAGCTAAGGATCTTTTTGGTCCCAAATAAATTCCTCTTGAGGATAGATCTATTATAGTTTGAATCTATCATTAGAAAACCCCACAACCAACAAGTTGGGAACTAGATAATGACTAGATGGGAAATGTGGTTTTCTAACCTTGAGTTTGATGTTCAATACAAGAAAGGAACTACTAATTTTTTAGTTGATTTGATATCTAAAGAAGGATCAAAATGGTATTCTCATAAGGTTTGTACTAATCATGTTTTGATGTTTTAGATTAATGAAGGACTTGATAATTTTGATTACGATATTGTTCCAAAAGATCTTATTCAAAAATAAAAA
This sequence comes from Torreya grandis, assembly GCA_037957365.1. Taxonomy (NCBI): domain Eukaryota; kingdom Viridiplantae; phylum Streptophyta; class Pinopsida; order Cupressales; family Taxaceae; genus Torreya; species Torreya grandis. The sequence continues at coordinate 167,295 of JARHVA010007985.1, read as the reverse complement.
GAAAGAAAGAAAGAATGGCTTCTTATCCCTATAGAAACCCGAATCAAAGAACTTCTTGTGTTTGCTATTGAAAAGATTTTGTCAAAATATTTCTTAGTTAATGCCTACAGGAACTTTCTTGATGCTAACAGAAGGAGGTGAACTAGATTCTATGATATGGATCATAGAAATATCAGGATGCTTGGGGGATAATTATCACTTACAAAGTTTAGGCGGATCAAATCAAAGGCAATTTTCTATGGAGAAGTCTATATTCGTATGAGCACTAATCTAATTACAAGAAGCTTTCATGATATACTAGTTGATATTCCATATGATCAATGGGAAAAGTTAACAAGGGATCAATGTCTTGAAGAATATACACCAACAAATTTAAGCCCCTGGTTCAAGATTCTTATCATCCTTGAAGAATTAGCTATTTATGATACTAATATGTTGTTCAAATTTACCGGTGATCACCTGTATGATGAAATAGAATTTAAGTTTTATTTTAAATATTGTATATATAACCATGAGAACAAAAAATTTAGATATACATTTCAAATAAACTTTTGTAAACTTCCAGAAGATGTTGATACCATATTAAGCAATGAATTTCTTATGATAAATCCCATGCACCTTGATAAAATTGAAAGATTGATCCTTAACCTTCATGAATCACATGCATACTCATGTGATGACTATGTCCATGACACTTATCATAGGTATGAAGATTCAAATGACATAAGCATTGACATATCCATTGAAAGCCCTTATGGCAGTCCCTAGTAGGAAGCATGGATGGGCTCTTTCAAGGTTTGTTCATTGTCCCTTTAATAGGGTGACATAGATGATTTAACTTCAAAAGAAAATCCTAGAGTGTGATCCAACTAATCACACCATGTGAACCATAGAAAGGCCTTATCTTGGCTAGTAGACTGGGCTTGTCCTCTACCATTTATAGCTATGAGATGTTGTTTTCTTTTTATAAAGGTTTTGATTCGATAGGATAATGTGCTCATATTACTCCATGATTCAATTAGGGAATCCCAATAAAATGGGAAGTAGAACATGTGGTAGGGGTGTCCTATTAGCCTCTTAGCTTTTATTTGATGCTCCCTGGGTAGTATGCCTTTTGGTGTGACATGACTAAAGCATCTTTGCTTTTATCACTTTGCATAGTTGGATGCGGATATCATCCAACAAACCTAGGGTGCATGGTAGTGAATGAACCCTAAACTCTTCTTAAATAAATTATTGGGACAGATATTCCACTAGTTCATAGAGTAACTAGTTATAAATAACCAAAAACCTGGGTTTGTTGGATGATAGACCCATCCAACTAGGCAAAGTGACAAAAGTAAAGATGCTTTGATCATGTCACACTAAAAGGTATACTACCCAGGGAGCATCAAATAAAAGCTAAGAGGCTGATAGGCCACTCCCACAACATGCGTTACTTCCCATTTTATTGGGATTCCCTACTCGAATCATGGATTAATATGAGCACATGCTCCTATTGAATCAAAACCTTTATAAAAAGAAAACAACATCTCACACTATAAATGGTAGAGGACAAATCCACTCTACTAGCTAAGATAAGACCTTTCCATGGGTCACATGGTGTGATTAGCTGGATCACACTTTAGGATTTGATGTTGTAGTTAAATCATCTACGTCACCATATTAAAGGGACAATGAACAAACCTTGAAAGAGCCCATCCATGCTTCCTACTAGGGACACCCATAAGGGCTTTTAATGGACATGCCAATGCTTATGCCATCTAAATATTCATACCTATGATAAGTGTCATGGACATAGTCATCCCATGAGTATGCATGTGATTCATGAAGATCAAGGATCAATCTTTAAATTTTATCAAGGTGCATAGGATTTGCCATAATAAATTCATTACTTAATATGGTATCAACATCTTCTGGAAGTTTACAAAACATTCTTTGAAATAGATATCTAAATAATTTATTCTCATGGTTATATACAATATTTGAAATAAAACATAAATTTTATTTCATCATACAGGTGATCATTGATAAATTTGAACAACATATTAGTATCATAAACACCTAATTCTTTAAGGATGACAGGAATATTGAACCAAGGGCTTAACGTTGGTGCATATTCTTTAAGATATTGATCCCATGTTAAATTTTCCCATTGATCATATGGCATATCAACTGGTCTATCATGAAAGCTTCTTGTAAGTAGATTGGTGCTCATACGGATATAGAATTCTCCATATAAAACTACCTTTGCTTTGATCAGTGTAAACTCTGCAAGTGATAATTATCCCCCAAGTATCCTGATATTTTATTGATATTTTTACGATCAATATTTAGAAAGATTCTTAGATGAACTAATTTACCTGAAAAGAGGTATTATTCCCTGTTATAATTGATTGATGTGTACAAAATGATAACCTTTTTTATAAAATGTCTTAAAATGTTCCTTAGCCAATATATTAAACCAATTACTCTCAAGATTTCACAACATCAAACCTTTAAGACTAAATTGTTTGAAAGAGACTTCAGTCTAAAACTTTTGTTTGAAGAAATTCATCTTATAGACTTCAAAAAAATCTAATCTAGGGAGTTCCCAGTTTGCATTTGTGGATTCTGGTGAAATATATTGGCTTAGGTCATGTTCATCTTCTTTTCTATTTCTAAATTTTGATTTCTCCATCAAATCTAAAAAAGGAATAGAAATTTCACTTACTTGGTCCATAACACTTAGAAGACATAACTCTTCTCAGGAGAACTTATCCTTGTTGCTACCTATGACTCATTCAATTGTTAACTTCCAGGGTCTCCTCTAACAGATAATTCTTTAAATAGGGGTTATTAGGAAAAATGGATTAAATGACACCTTGCCTCAATGCCTCAACTCCAAGTATCCCACATACATTTAAGAACTAGGTCTGATAGATTATTGGGCTAGAGAAGTCGTGAGGAACTTTAGACATGGTAGGTTCCCTGAGCTTATGAACAAGGAAAGCTAGTATTAAAATCAACTTTAAATAGATTATCAAAAGAGTGGTATGATTTCCCTATAGACTAGAACAAATAATTAAAGATGACAAGATGACCCACAATATATATTGAATAGGCAAACTAGGCTCTGATACCAGAAAGACCGATTGAACAAAATATATATTTATATAACATAAAACATCATTACATAATCAGTGAAGTCCAAAAAGATTCAACCATACATATTTTTAATCATGGCAACTCTTTAGGACTAATAATCAGAAGCCATCAACCATAGGTTTCATAGGCTATGCACAATGCAAAAGGCCAAATAGTTTTAAAACTTTTTGACCTTGAGCTAGGTAGCTATCTAAACCTAATAGACCTAACCTAAGACTTACAAAGCTCAAGGACTTGTAGAGATATCTCCTTTTACTCCAAGAATTCGATGGTAGTGAACAAACCCCTAAATCTTCTTAAATAAATAATTGGGAGAGCTTTTCCACCAGTTCAAGGAGAAACCAGTTATAAATAACCAAAAACCTAGGTTTGTTAGATGACAGCCCCATCCAACTATGCAAAGTGATAAAAACAAAGATGCTTTGGTCATGTCATGCCAAAAGGTGTACTACCTAGGGAGCATCAAACAAAAGTTAAGAGGCTGACAGGCCACCCCCACCACACGTGCTACTTCCTAATTTATTGGGATTCCCTACTTAAATCATGAAGTAATATGAGCACATGCTCCTATTGGATCAAAATATTTATAAAAACTAAACAACATCTTGTAGCTATAAACAGTAGAGGATAGGCCCACTCTACTATCAATGATAAGACCTTTCCATGGGTCACATGGTGTGATTAGTTGGATCACACTCTAAGATTTACTTTCATAGTTAAATCATCTATGTTACTATATTAAAGGGATAATGAACAAACCTTGAAAGGGCCCATCCATGCTTCCTATTAGGGAGTCCCATAAGGGATTTCAAAAGACATGTCAATGCTTATGGCATCTGAATCTTCATACCTATGATAAGTGTCATGGAAAAAGTCATCCCATGAGTATGTATGTTATTCATGAAGGTCAGGGATCAATATTTTACTTTTATAAGGATACCTAGGATTTGCCATAAGAAATTCATTAGTTAAAATGGCATCAACATCTTTTGTAAGTTCACAAAAATTTCTTTGAAATGTATATCTAACTTTTTAATTCTTGTGGTTATATATATAATCATTGAAACAAAACTTAAATTATATTTCATCATACAGGTGATCACCGGTAAATTTGAACAACATATTAGTATCATAAACACCTAATTCTTCATGGATGATAATAATCTTGAACTAGGGGCTTAAAGTTGTTGGTGCATATTCTTCAAGCCATTGATCCCATGTTAACTTTTCCCATTGATCATATGGCATATCAACTAGTATATCATGAAAGCTTCTTGTAAGTAGATTGGTGCTCATACAGATATAGACTTCTCCATAGAAAATTACCTTTGCTTTGATTAGCCTAAACTCTGCAAGTGATAATTGTCCCTTGAGTATCCTGATATTTTTGTGGTCCATATCACAGAATCTAGTCCATCTCCTTCCATCAACATCAAGAAATTTCTTGTAGGCATTAACTAAGAAATATTTTGACAAAATATTTTCAATAACAAGCCCAAGAAGCTTTTTGATTCAAGTTTTTGTATGGATAAGAATCCATTCGTTCTTTTTCTTTTTGAGTAAGATCTTCTGGAATAGTATCATAATCAAAATTATCATGTCCTTCATTACCTTGAAACATTAAAACATGATTATTACAAAATTTATGAGAATACCATTTTGATCCTTGTCTAGACATCAAATCAACTAAATAATTAGCAGTTCCTTTCTTGTATTGAACATCAAACTCAATGTTAGAAACCCATATTGCCAATCTAGTCATTATCTGGCTCCCAACTTATTAGGTGTGGGGTTTTCTAATGATATATTCAAATTGTAATAGATCTATCCTCAAGAGAAATTTCTTTGGGAGCTAAAATATCCTTAGTTTGAACATGCATAACTTGGCTGCTAATAGTACTTTTTTAGTAGAATGGTAATTCTTTTGAGTTGGGTTCCATGTTCCACTACAATAATAGTAGACTTCATCTCTGTCATCTTTACTACAAAGATTAACAAATTCTTTCAAATGTATAAGATGACTATTTAAATATTTTTAAAGAACTAATATATCATCAATATAGATAGTAAAATGCTTAGCATGGCCAAATATTCCATCAATCCTTTTATGAAATTTAGAGGGAGCAGTTTTCAAGTTGAAAGGCATAACCTTTCACTCATAATTCCTATCTAAGACTAGAAAGACAAAAGTAGTTCTATAAGTATCTTTAGGTTCTGTTGCAATTTGCCAAAATCCACTTTTCAAATCAAACTTAGAAAAAATGCATTATTCCTTCAACGTGTTGATAAGAATAGTCTTGTTAGGAATTGGATGCCTAGCAAGTATAAGCCAATCTTTGAGATTTTTATAATTGATTACTAGTCTCATTTTCCCTCTTTTTTGTTCTGAGTGTTTATTCACATAGAATGCAGGAGAATCCCATTCACTATGGCTTTTCTATATCAAATCCTTCTTCAACAATTCTTTGATCTCTTCTTCTCCTATTTTAACTTGAGAGGGGAGAAATGGATAGTGTTAGATTTGATACCTCAGGTATGATCAATGCCAAGGTTTAGATTATGATAAATACTATGTTTACACTTATCCCAAAACCAATTAGCCCTAGAAATCCCCTTAGTTGCTTGAGTGTCTTAAGAACTAGCCAGTCCACCATTAATTGTATTTTTCTAAGATCCACTTTCACTCCTTCATGTGAAACCATATGACCTAAATACTCAACCTCGTGAGCTTCAAAAGCACATTTGGAAGGTTTACCATATAATTGATGTTGTTCCAAAATTGGGAGTACCTATTTCACATGATGCAAATGGTATTTCCAATTTTTGTTGTAAATGAGGATATCAAAAAAAAAAACACCAAAATAAATTTCCTCAAAAATGACCTAAAAATAATATTCATAAAACTTTGTAAGGTGGATGGTGAATTTATTAGACCAAAATGGATAAACATAAACTCATAATGGCCCTCATGAGTATTTAAATCTATTTTGGGTATGTTTTCATCATAGATCCAGATTTGATGATACCCAAAATATTTATCTAACTTGGTAAAATAAAGAGCACCATTCAACTCATCTAGCAAATCATCAATGATATTAATAGGAAAGTTATCTTTACTAGTGTACTTGTTTATCTCTCTATAGTTAAGGCACATCCTCTAAGTGTCATATTTATTTCTAATCATGACAACTAGAGAAGAATGTTCACTTGGCTTATGGTGAATGATTCTTGCATCCAACATCTCTTGTACCATCTTTTCAATTTCACTTTTCTAGGTGTAGGGATACCTGATGGCCTTATGTTGGGTGGTCTACTACCAAGAATAAGTTTTATGTTATGATCATGCATGCAACTGGGTGGAAGTCATTTTGACATGTCACCAAAAATAATAGATGGGTGTCAATCACTTATTATAGATCAAGAGGTGTAGATGGTTGAGTTGGCTAGACTTTAATGGAACATAAGTGAGCCACAAATCCTTTAGCACCCTTTTGAAATGCTTGGTCATTTTATAGGAGATAATAATCTATGGATATTTATCCTTTAATCCCTTGGCTTAAATGTCCTTCCCTTAGAATTAAAGTGTATGAATAATTCATGTAAATTCATCTCAACAGTGCCCAGAGTGGTGAGCCATTATACTCTCATAACAATGTCAACTCCACCCATGGTAATAGTAAACATAGGAAAATCTAACAAGTAATCTCCCATGGTCAATTTAATACTATGACATTTTCTTCAATAGATGACATTACCACCATCTATAATAATCACCAAAAATTCTAGAGAAAGATAAATAAAATACTTTACATAAGCAACCAACTTACTATTGATGATGTTGTGTGTGTTCTCAAAATTAATTAGTAGAGTGACCTTATATTTATTAAGGAAACCCACCACCTTAAGAGTTTGGGGAGTAATAATACCTAAAATATCATGATAGGAAATAGTAGGCTAAGAGTCTTCTAATTCCTCCTTAGTTCCTTATGTATCCTCACCAATTACCTCTTTATGATTTGTATCCTCATTGGCACCTTTGATGTAAAACAACTTATTTTTAGCACATCAATGTCCTTTGTTCCATTTGTTATCACAACCATAACACAACCCTTTGGCTCACTTCTCCTCAATTTTCTAAGGTGTCAATCTAGTCAGTTAAGGAAATGATTGTGCTAGAAAGGTGCAATCATGATCAATAGTGATTTTTTTTCATTTGAGCATATATTTTTATTTTTCCATGCATGCCCTTGGGATAAATTATAATACATATTATGATGGATTAAACATCCTAACCTCTGATTGGATGCTATATTTGAGTCCACCTAGAAAAAGATTGGTCATTTGCCTCGGTGATGTCTTTCACCTATAAGGATATATTTTGAAATTGATGAATATAATTTTTCACATTTCCTATTTGATGAAATTTGGTTAAATAGATGAATTAGTTATTAGAGACATTATTTTGATAATGAGACAAAAAAATCATCAGTGAAAATAGACCATGTAATAGGAGTACCATTATTTTTATTTTAAGCACACCACCAGTGATACCAAATGAACTGCTCAGGTTATAGATACAGAGTCACCACTATTTCCTTCTGAGAACTAAGATTTTGGTGAAAATCAAAGAAATTCTCAATTTAGGTAATCTAAGTGAGAGTATCCTTTCCATAAAACTTGTGCATGTCCATTTTTGGCAACATCAATTTCACACTAAGATTAGAGTTGTTAGTGTTGAGAGGACTTGAATGAAGTGGAGGGTTGTTATCCTATAGCTAAGATGAAATGGCAACTAATTACATAGTGATATGATGTAATTGAGTGTGCACCCAATTAATCTCTCCACGTATCCGAAAAACATTAGTTTGAACTATAACAAAGTTATCCTACCATACCAAGCCCTTTATGTTAGCTTAAAGTTGAGAAATCATTGGATCTAAAGTTATAGATTCTATGTCATCCCTAGAAGGAGTCTTAGGAGTTTCTTTCCACCATTTTTTCCCCCATGTAGTAGGACTCACCATGCACAAACCCTAGGAGGTTTTTTGACCCAAAAAAATGTACTAGGAGATTATACCATTATGATTGCCTTGCCAAGATGAATCTAATGACTACTTTCTCATACTAGGGTGAAAAATTTCAACTCCAAAAAATTGTACTGATAGAATATACTATTACAATCATCTCACCAAGATGAATCTAATGACTGCAAATCTATAAAGGGAAATTTTTTTCCAGACTCTCTTGTTTTTAAATATTTAAAAAAAAAACATTTCAAAAAATACAACAATGATATAAAAATTAATTCTTCCTGGATTTCAAGTAATGTTTTTTTTTCTCTCTTTCTACTCAAAAAAGTTGCACCTTGCTAGATCTAAAAAAAATGTCATATAAAACTTGCTCAAATCAAAGAACTGATACAACTTGTAATGAAATTACTTAAGAGTTCACACAAAATAACTATATATCACATAGAATAAGCAAAGATAAGAGATCACACAACAATAATTAACAACAAAGTAGAATAATGGATAATATAGTAGAGCCACTTCAAGGGGGAAACCTCCATAATAATGGAATAAGAGTAGAATACTAAATATGATACTCAAAGACTAACCACTACTTCACATATATAGTCTACTTATACATGGTTATTATATAGGCCAACCTAACTAATAACATAGAAAAATGTAACAAGAATATAAAATAGGTATGCAAGCCACACATATCCCTAGACATGCCAAAGATTTAGGGCATAGCAGTAAAGTAAATGACAAGAAAGTAAATTATAAGAAATGAATGTAAAAGAAAGTAAATTCTAGAATTGAAATACTAATATAGATTTGGAATATTCTTAAAAAATAGAATTAAGAGTGAACATAATGACATGAATGATATGATATTGAAATACACATAAAATAGAACAAAAAAAAACAAACAGATAGGAAATTAGATCCCTGAACCCTTGTCAGTCATATATACCTAGATTGGCATGTAACTTGAATCTCATCCTTACCTAAGAAAATATTAAATAAAATTAAAATGTCATTAATTAAATTATAAAATAAAATGGAAATTATATAGATACTTTAAAATATGATTTTAAATCTTCACTCGAATATTATTTTGAACTAGTTTCCTTGCTAGACTAAATTTTATGAACCACTTACATCCTATAAATTATCTCTTAAATAGAGAACATTATTTTTTATCTATATATACCAATATTTATAGGTTAAAACCATAAATAAACAATTAATCCTATAATTAAATAAATTGTGATAATCCAAATAGTTATGCTAAAATAACATAAAGAAATTAGAATATATCTTAAAAGGAAGACATGTTATAATTGTGCAGAAAAAATAGAATGCAATAGTATATCGAAAATTAATGTGTTTACTTAAAAATTTAATAAATATTTTCCATACTTTTATGTGTTTCTTATAATTGGTTAGATGATGATAATTGGCCTTTAATATTAAGTAGTTGATGTTGGTACCCAAAAATAAAATAGTGGTTATAGGTTCCCATAAATAGTGGCTACAAGATGTCATAGAATTTAATGTATGTTTTTCCCCTTCATAGATGTGTATATAAAAGACCTTAAAAGAATTATTTTATATGTTATTCACTTGAATTTAGTCATACCAAAGGAAGAAATAGTTAAACCATACTATTTTGTCTTAAATTCACAATCTTTGAATCACATAATAAATATATGAAGCATGTAAATAATATATAATATAATGGAAAAATTCATAAGTGAGGGATATAAAAATGGTCAAATGGAAATGGTTTTTAAGATAATACTATGTGGATGAATGTCATTATTAACCTAGTCAGTTACTATGACATCTCTTTCTCATATTGCTCTTAAGTTTTGTTTTGTTTCTCCTTATGTTACTTAACTATATCAACATAAAATTTAGAATTTTCATTTTAGTCATAGTGTTTGTACCTAATATTTTTAATCCTACTTATGTGGCCACTAATATTTCTATTCCAACTCTTAAAAAAAACTCTCCTTCAACAAACTATGAAAAACATTCAAGATATTCAACAAAAAATTTAGTTTATTTTACAAGGCTTGCAAAGAGTAAGTCATATGGTTATTTATAATGATATATTATATAACCCTTTGGATTATGAGATTATCAATAATAATTTACCTATTAGTTTCATTGCTCCTAAGTTTGATTTTTTATATGGAAAAGGAGATTTTTTCTAATCATATCAAATATTTTTAGGCTTTATGTTTAACTTTGTGCATAATGATAAATCATTTACAAAATTATTCCTTAGAAGCTTTAATTACTATTATTTAGATTGGTTATATGCCCTATGATTGAGATGAATATTATATAATTGTATATTCTTTATTTTTTCCTTATTTTATGTACAAGCTTAAAAAATATTTTCTACCTATCTAACTTAACAATCCCTTGGGCCTAAATACACATTAACCTTATAAATAAAATTTAATAAATTAATAAAACATAAATTTATACCTTATCTATCTAATTGGGTGTCTCGTGTAGAGATGCACCGCTTGAACATTCCAACCACATTACATATATATCTATATAAATAAAAAATACATATAACTAATAATTTGGATCATTAAACCTGAAAAACCCCTTGATTTAAAAGGGGTAATTAAAATGATATGTAGTACTAAGAATATGAAGCTATAAAAAAAAACTAGCCAAAAAACTAACAATTGGATACTTGTACCTCTAGTACTAATCAACCTATGTCTACATGTCTATGTAAACTGCATACTGACCTTCTATGTCATATACCTACTACAAACCTTAAATCCTTTAACCTAACACACATATTATTAATGTGACTTATTGACCATGTAATCATGATTCTTCTAATTATGTTCCTCTTGAGGATAACATATTTACTCACCATGTATAGTACTAGTAACTAAGTCTTATTTGATCATACTCCCCATTTTGTTTTTCACCCTTCCAGATGTTCCCTATACTTTATTGGATCTCTTGTACTTTATAGGACCCATTATGTGCACATTGGAAACATTTTGGTAGGATTGGAAGTAAATACCAATAGTTATGGATAGAACCATTAGCCTAGGCCACTATATTTCTTACCTAACCAACTGTCTTGGAATAAAACTCTTCTAGATTATGCCATTTTACATTATTTTTCTTTATAAATAGTCACAAAGGGGAATCGTTTTAATATCTAACCCTTGGGATACCTTATTTGACTTGAAACACTAGATCAAGTTATTGGTTTTGATCAAGAAATGGCTTTCCCATGGGACAGGCTATGATTTGGTTAACTAGTACCCTAGTAATCCCTAGAGATTACCATAACACTCTCTCTAGGCCCTTAGTTGGTATATTACCCCCCATCTAATGCTTGTTTTCATACCTTTCCAATCTATTTGGTATTTTGGCATATGCACTTATCCTCATATGCACCTTGAGATAGAATCAATGTCTTTTTCTTCTTTCAATTAGTAGTACTAATGTTTTCCAAAATCTCACCCTCTACTTACTCCTTTATCTTTCACTATTTTTTATGCATGTGTGTAGGTTGCATGGTTTTATTTATTTGGTAATTGATTTGGTATTCTTTGACTAGTTTATATCTTTCATGGGCCTCCTACCACCCTTCTTCACCCCTCACCACATCTAGTGTTGGTCACTTCTTCTTGATTATGGATTGGTCATGTTCTTCATCCCCTCATTAAACTTGCATGTTCTACATCATTATAAGATAGTCATTATTTAGTATTTTATAGCATCCTTGACCCCCATCATGGTACACAAATCAATGGTGATTAAAAATAATGGTGGTAGTCAAGGAAACCTCTAACATGCCATTGTGTGTTGGACTATTGATGACCGATGGGGCCATGAACTTGTAGTAACTAGTTCTTTCCTTACCACTAAGATGAATAATAATAGAGTATCATGTGATTATCATTATTGAATGATGTGTGTGTTCTATGCATGTGATTTGTGAAGTTATTATTTGACTCACTCTTAGTTGTATCTCAACTCAACATAGTTTGGAATGTCCTTATATCTAACTTACTCCCCCTCTTTAAGGTGACACATGATTTTCTCTCCTCTATTGAGTACTTACATATAACCCACATCCACCA